>JAULJZ010011806.1:0-16380 GCA_032270985.1 Heliamphora pulchella | reverse complement strand
CGATTGCAGGACTCGGTTTGCAAATTCCATTTATGTTATTCCTGTTATTTCATTCACTGTAATTTCAGATTATTGTAAATTGTTGAAAGTTTAAAAGATGTATTTTCTGGATCCCCGAGCATGTACTTTATTTTGGCGTTGGATATTCTCCCAACAATTAGTAGTCTCTTCTCGTTACTGATGGTTTACAAGATCAGGTTTATACACTTAACTAATGTATGAATGCAAAACAAACTGACAAGGTAAGCTTATGTTTTAAAAAACACAGGTTTTATGAAAACAAGAGAGAACATAGCCATACCGTTGTCCATGTCATGCAAAAAGGATAAAAACACTCTAACCTAAGAACTGAGCCCTGAAGATTTATAATAGCCCATCCTCAGTGCTATTGGAAATGATTGGTTGCAATCTCTCGATCTGTGCCTACATCCCTGCAAAGCAAAGCAGTATTAAACAAAGTTCCTTCCTAGGGTTCAACCGGAATGGTGCTCGGGTGCAAATTCCAATATTGTTCAAATGGGGTAGGCTAAAAGGGAGATTTTGTTTAAAAGGAAAGAAAAATTAAAAGTTTTGCAAAAAAGGAGTTATCTAGCATTTTGAACCTAGCTAAACAGGTATTCATGCGTTAAAAAATGACAAAATTCATAAAGTAATAAAGTATAAATTTAAAATATTTTTTTATTAAATTTTTTATTAATAACAAATAAAAATAATTATCGGCCACAACAGGCTGAAAAAAAAAATGGACAACTTTTTACAAATCTTCAATGAGTTATATATTTTAGAACATATTTAAAATATAAAAAAAAAATTAAAAAAAAAAAAGACTAAAAGAGAGAACTTAGCTTGGCTAGTCGACCACCGGTTAGCCGTTTGGCGTGCCCTCAAGACCACGAACCTGAGCTTGAACCTGAATGGCTCCTTCCTTCGAACTCCTTGACTTGTGAGCACCCCAAATAAGATTTATAAATAAGAACTAAGCGAGAACTACGCGAACTCAATTTTAAGTTTCAAACTCAAGAATCAACCAAGTTCATTGAGGCACAATGGAGCCTCTAGCTTAGCATTTCGGAATGAGGGATTCTGAACCAGGCTTAGATTTTCTGAGTTCTGAATCACTTTTTGAACTTCCTTGAACCATGATTTGAGATCTAAGGGGGATCCATTATATAGACTTCGAAAAATGGAGTTTTGGGGTTAAATTTTGATGTGTTGTGCGCCCAGAACTTGAGAAACCTGCAAAGGGATAATGACGGGGCAAGCAACCTTATTTGGCAGATATGTCCATGTGAGACGTGCCTCGGCTCTTTTAGTTTTTAACTTAATTAATCGAATAAGAATTTTTTATTTTTATTTTTATTTTACGTAAAAATGTGTTTATTAAATACATTTTAATAAAAAATATATTTACTAAACACACTTTAAGTTTATATAAATTAAAAAATAAAAAATAACAACATGAAAACGTATTTAGCAAACACGTTTTTAAGTTTAATACATAAAACGTATTTGCTAAACACGTTTTTTAGTTTAATACATAAGATGTTTTTAGCAAACACATTTTTAATTGGTTTTAAATAGAGTGTTTTAATTGATTTTAAATAAAATATTTTTGTTAAACACGCTTTTATTTGAAACCGTATCAAACGCAAATATGCTTTTAGAGTAAGTTTAGAAAGTGTGTTTATCAAACACGCTTTTCTTAGTGAATGAGTATTAGTATGTAATTGGTTCATATTTTTAACAAGTATAATCTTAAGGAGTTAAACTTTGTGTATACTTTTTATTTAATTTTTAAATATTTTTTTATAATTGGATCTATTTATTACGTAAAATTTAATAAGTTTGTTATCCATAAAAAAAATTAAGTTGACCTGATACCTGTAACTAAGTAATCTTATAATGTTCTTTTATAAATAATATAAATAAAAGTTATAATTTAAAAAAAAATTAAACAAATATTATTTAATCACTTAGCTACAGTTATCAAATCAATCTAATTTTTTTTATAAATAAGAAACTCAATGAATTCTACGTAATAAATGGATTCAATTATAAAAATATATTGGACAACTAAATAAAATACTTTTCATGTAAATATATTTTTCATTGGGCATTTTACAGTTATCAAATCAATGCGTATTAGTGTTTTCTTCATGGATGAGTTAGTATGTGATATTTTCATATGTTTAACAGTTAAGCTTTTTTCAGGTAAACACATTTTCGTATTTTTTTTGGTTTGTTGGATTTTCAAAGAAAACGTGTTTAAACACGTTTTTAATGTAAATATATAAAAGCGTTATTGCTAACAACGTTTTCAGCGTAAAAATATTTTTATAAAGAAAGCACACGTTTTTAGAGTAATATTTTATTTTAACGGATTGACAGTTTGAAAAATATATTTTGCAAAGAAAGCGTGTTTGTTAAACACGATTTTACGTATAATAGGAATTAAGTTTAAAAATCTCTAATTTGTTAATTAAGTTAAAAAGTTAACTTATTTTGGTAAAAGAGCCCACCTCTATGCCCAGTCCGACCTTATGAGTGTGTTGAGGCTATTTTTTCTAACTTTTTTGGGGGCATTTTCGGGTGTACTGGGTGCAAAATGGGTTCATTCGGGTTTGAAAACATGAATTTTTAAGTGTCAATAATACACTAAAAGTATTGAACAACAAAAATGAGTACCGCGATCTATAAAAGTAAGTGTCGAAAAAGGGTTGACGAGAAAGGTTAAAAATGAATGAGGTTTTTAGGAAAACAAAAATTTTGGGCGATTCGCGTTTCAATTTGTTCTTGTCGGATAATGTTCTTGTTCTTAAAATCATTTTTCATTACTGGACACAGCTAGCCAGTTAAAATAGGGTGTCTATATATGCCTCTATTTTGGCTGAGTTCATACAATGTATATGAGTGAATGTCAAATATGAAAACAAAATATTTTTGTGAGACATAATATATATACAAAACCATCTACGAAAACTTAAAAACCAAAACTTCGACTCTATCGAGATATGTTTTTGGCTATCAATCATTTTATAACTTTGTAAATTAGGGTTGTCGTCAAAATTACACTTTTTATTATTTTATATGGTTAAACTTTATTTTAAGCATCAATCCACATGACTTCTAGTAGTACAAACCATAAAAATCGATAGACATATACATAGCAGAAATATGCCTTTGTTGTTAAAGCAAATTTAAAAGGGGTATTTAGCGATATGTTTCATTTTTTTAGGCTTGTTTAGATTTAGGTTCTATTTAAAAAATTATATTATAATTAGTCCAATTTTAATGTAAAACTTCTAAAGTTCCCTTAATGGGAATAGAGAGAGAATAAAAGAAGAGAGAAAAATGGAGGAAAAATTAAAGAAGAAAGAGAAATCAAATTTATGCAATTAGTTTTTATTTTTTAAATTTAAAATGATATAACTTTTAGTACACAAATTCATATATAATAATATTTTTATTTTTAGAACCTTCTCGTAGATATCTATAAAACAAGGTCTATATTGAATAAGAAAGTTTTTAAAAAATAAAATGAGAAATTCTCGTTTTCATAATAAAATGATAATTTTTTTATTTGCATAAACAAGGAATGAGTTAAACTAATAAATGAATAATAAAACAAATCACAATAGAGAAGCAAATAAAAAAAAATTATTATATTTTTTATTTTATCTAATTTTTAGATATTAATTTGTCACAAAAAAGATTCTCATAATATTTAATGCGAAAATGATAAGTTATTCCTTTTCAAAAAAGGATAATTCTCATTTTCAGTAAAATATTTCTCATTTTCTAAATAAAAGCTTCAAAATCTACACATTTTTTTGTAGTTAATATTAAAAAATAAGACATATCCTACTTCAAAAAAATAGGACCCTAACATAATTGCGCGAAAATTGAAAAGTTCTCATTTTTTGTGAGATATTATAGTTTAAAAAATATAAAATTTTCTCATTTCTAATTTGTGAAAATAAGTAAATCTTCATTTTTTATAAATATAAGAAAATCTTATTTTCACTTTTTTATTTTCTATTCAATATAGATCTTGTTTTATTGATCTTGATGAAAAAATTTTAAATATACAAATATTATTATGTATAATAATAAAAGTTATGCAATTTTAAAATGCAAATTTATTTTATTTTATTTTCCGTATTTTTCGTCACTCTAAGTTCTCTCTTCTCTAATGTTTTCTCTTTAACAATCTTTCTTCTTATTATCTATATATATCTTTATCTTTTTCGTTCTCATATATTAACATTTGCTCTATTCTTTATTCTATATATCTAATTCTAATTAAAGAAATAATAAAATAATATATATAAATAACTAATTTAAAATTAAAACCTAATAGAATAATTAATTTGTCAATAGGACTTACTTCTAAAAAAAGTAGAAAACATAGGACCCTCACACTAATTAACTAAACTCAAAAAGATAGCGCGTTGTTGTGCTTCTAGTAACTTTGTTACTGTTGGAGTTGATTTTGGCTATTTAGAATGGACATGGAAATCACCGTATCCATGTCGTGCACGGGGTCGAACTGGAATCGAGCCTGTCGTAATTATTTAAAAAGTTATTTTATTTTATCTCTAGTCTTGAATTTAATAAGTGTAAAACTCATTTTAATTTGTTTTTAGTGCACCTTATTTGGGTGCGATTCAAAGGCATTGTGACTACATTTTAAGTGTGTTCACAAAACACTGCAACTCCACCCGTTTAGGTGAATTTACATTTAAAGATTTTTTAAGTAGAAATTTTGAGTTTCACTTTATTTGTGAGTAAAGACTCATTTAAATAAGTTGATTATATATTTAAAACGGACGCAATATTGAGTTAGAATTAAATAAGTTGACTACATATCTGAACCGAGCGCAATGTTGGATTAGAATCAAGTCAACCAATTCAAATTTTAATTTATGTAAATAAAAATTTTAGTTTAACTTGATTTGTAATTATATTCATTTTAAAAAGTTAATTGCATATCTAAACCCCAAGATTGAGTTAGAGCTAAATCAACAAATTTAAGTAAATTCATAATTTTAATTTATTTAAGTAAAAATTTAAATTTCATTTAATTTGTGATTGTATTCATTTGAATAGATACAAGATAAGATTAGAATTAACTCAACTAATTTAACTGAATTCGTGATTTTACCTTCTTTAAGTGAAAATTTTAGTTTTAATTGATTTGTGACTGCCGCAATTTAAATAGGTTGCTTACGTATCCAAATTGGGTAGGAGAACATATAAAAATCCAAGTTAAATTCTTTTTTTAAAATTTTAATTTTGAATTTTTTTTTAAATGAATTAAAAATCTAATTTATATGTCATAGGAATGATCACTGGGGCCCATGCAAGTGAGTCCAGCGGGCCGATGCCCCTGTCAGTTTTTTAATTTTTTCTATTGCCTTAATTTTTTTCTTAATTGTAAACTATGCCCTTTAAATTATACAATTGCCCCCATTGCCTCTAAGTTTTGGATTGAGGAGAAAGATAGTGAAAAAAAATGTTAGTTACGAAAGAGAGTGAAGAAAAGTGAAGAGAAAGTGAAAGAGTTATCCCTCTTCTTGTTTGGTTATCTAATAAGAGAGAAATGAGAGTGTTATTTATTTCCTCTTATTTATTTAATAATAATTAATAAAAAAATGGAGGTATTTGATATTTATTTACTTTTATAACTTTTTCATATTAACTTAAATTATTATTTTTAATATAAATATAAGAGGATATAATTATCATTATAAAAATTATAGTAGCCATTCCTTCACTTCCTTTATATTTCCTCTCGATAAGAAACTTGTCATTTTTTATTTCCCTTTCCTTTCCATCCATCTACTTACCTCCCCTCAAAAAAGAAATAAATCAAACAATATTATAACTAACTTTTTCCTTTCAAATCATTAACTTTTCCTTCAAACCTTTCAATTCAAACAAAAGCTTAAATTATTATGGTTAGCGGTTTAGTTAATTGCGATGCGTGTGAAAGTTAAAAAATATAAAAATAATGTGTTAATACATTAAGATGTGTTTTACTTTTAACTTTTAGTTCCTATTTGGGAGAGAGAAAAAAGAAAGAGTAGTTATAAAATTACATTTAAAATTCAAACTATTAGAGGAATATTTGAAAAACGAAATGTTTGATTCATTTCAAGAAATCAAATATTTGAATTTTCTTTATAATAGTATACTAGTAGTTATGCTCATGCGTTGCGTGTGTTATAAATTGAGATGAATTAATTTATAATTTATCGTTTTAATTATTTAACCCTAATAAAAAAATACAAAAAATGAAATATCAAATAATTTTTGAGATTTTTGTGTAAATATTTTTTCATATGAAATGGAACAGATTGTTTGTCCTGGCACTTTTTTGCCCCTCAACTTGCGAACAGAACATTTTCTCTTCATCTCCCTCGCCCTGTAGCCCACTGGCCGCCGCTCGCGCTCGTCGCTCCTTATTGCCGACCGCTCGCTGCGTGCTGCTCCTGCTCGCCCCCACCGCCCCGCCTGCTCCCCGTGACGCCGCCGCTTCTTTTCTCAAAGTTACCGAGTAAGAGTATGCTTCTTCAAATCTTCTGAGAAACTGAGTTCTTTACTTAAATGATAATTTGTTTTGTGGGATTTTGATATTTAATTTTCTCGAATATCCAAATATGCATATATGCTGAATACATATCCATATCTGTAAAATATGCTGATAAATTTTGTTTTAATTGCTAACTGTAATTTTTCACAAATTGTTTGTGTTTATGTGCTGTTATTAGTTATGTGATTTGTGATGTTATGAGATTTCAGATTTGGGTATTAGTCTTAACTTATGGAGAGGTTTTTTAAGAGAGAATCAAAATTAGAAGCGACCTGTTCTAGGTGTATATATATTTAAAATCATACATTGAGAAAGACATGCATAGTAAAATGAGGCGCTACTTCAAAAGTCCATATATATATATTGATAGTATGTAAAAATTTCTCATTTGTTTAAAATGAAAATTAGTGTACAATATACAAATATAATTAAAAAACTAAATAATGAGAAATCTAGCTTCCAAAAAATGATAAATTCTCGTTTTCTGTGTAAAAAATGAGAACATTCTCATTTTCTACATTGAGTAATCATTTAAAAATTTATAACAAAAAAAAGTGATAACGTTGTTAAAGAAATACGAAAAACTACAACAACAAAAATGAAATTTACACTTAGTTAAATTTAATACAAATTATGTTTCAATTACGAATGATTAATACAATAAAAAATATTACTGCTTGTAATATATATATATATATATAGCATTAATGCACTTTAATTAGGGCTAAAATTGTTCAAAATACTAATAACATTTGAAAATAGGATCTTATGGAATTTTTAAAAGTAAAGAAGACTTATCCCTAAACAAGTACTAAAAATAGGACCCATCACTAAATCTCCCTTATTTTAAATAAGAATGGATGCATACGGTTACTTTGGAGATCAACGAGCAATTAATGAAGATGGGAAGGAATATTTAAAAGGCCTCGAATATAGATGACCAGCTTCTATTCATAAAATTCTAACTCGAATACCTTCTAATAATCAAGGAAGTTGGACCCTTATGGATGATTTACTGACTGGGATTTCGAAATTGACTTGAAAATTGATGAAGGTGTAATAAAAGTTTGTAAGTGTTTTGGTGCTCCATTTAAAGCTATCACTTTGGAGCCAATTAATAATGAAGCTCATGGAGATCGAAAATTTCGAGTTTGGGAAGATTTTTGTCCTGTTTTACATAGACTTTTGAAGAATGAAAATTGGGGCCGTGATTTTCAATTTTCAGGTTGTTCGACTTTTCAGCCTTTCTTATTAGAATGGACTGATGTGATCTTGGAAAACTATGGCTATGTACTTAATCGGGCTGGTATTTATGAAGCCATTTCTATAACTCGATACTCGAACAATATTTTCCCTAATATGAGGGTTTTTATTGACATATGGAGTCCTTTGACTAACACTTTACACCATGGTAATAGTGAGATGGGCATTAACACTTTGATTGTTATTTGTGGTCTACTGATCTTTGGGGTTCTTTATGAAGAGTTCTTGCCTTCCAATCAAGAGTTGTTGGAGAAGATTAATCTGGCAAGGCAATTTACCCTTTAAGAGTTCACGAGCTTTTATTAAATCATACATGGCTTTGTATTCATCTTGGTGCATTAACTGTGAACTGGTTGTAATGGATCGATTTCTTCTATTGAGGAATGGCAATTTACGAAGCCTATGGTGATCTTCAGGCCACATTCCGAGGCATGTTCTAGAAATCTTAAAATTACCATTTAAAGTATCGAAAGATGAAGTTTTTGCTTCCTTCTTGGCTCTTTTGCTGAGTAGGTATTTCTCCTTTTTTTCTCTCATTTTTCTTTTTCAATATAACCTTCATTTGTCATTTAATATTTTTATGTTATTTATGTAAATAGATTTCTTTTATAAACATAGGTTTTATTGTGAGACTATAAACCTTTATAATGACATTTTTAATGGCACAAGAAACCAGAGTTTTTATTGCGTAACTTGTATTGGGTTTTCATATATCACATGCTTGGTTAGATTTCAATATTTTCGAGACGACTTGGGTCAACAAATTTTCCCTTATCCATTTATTATTTGGTTGGTTGGTTGGGAGAATTTTAAGCCTTGTATTATAGATCTTTGAATGATTTTTCAGAGAATTATCATTTTGTTTGCTTGATACTTGGGCGTTCTTGCAACGGGGCAAAATATTTTTTCAGTCAAGACTAACTTTCAAAGGAGAGCAATATGTACGATACTACTCAAACCCATTTGAGCAATTTGGTGATTTACAGCTTATGGATGATTGGAGACTTTTTGAAAATCAGTTTGAATTTTTAATGAGCGCGCATTGTGAAAATCTACCGGTGAGGGTCAGCGTTGATATACTTTCATGGATCTAATCTACTACATGCTACTTTTTTCCCTAGCGCTGCTCCTTCTTTGCTTTCGCCAATTTGGATTAATCAGTGTTTTGCTAATGCCTTTGATATTAGTGTTGGTGAAAGAAAATCAAAGTTCAAAGTTCCTAAAGAGGAAGAATATATTCAACCCAAAAGAAGTCTAATTCTCCCAACTGAGTATTTTTTGGCTAAAATTCTCAGGGACGAAGCACTTGAAGATGATGAGCCAATTGTGCCATGTAACATGGTTACAATCGAAGTGACTGACTCCCAAAGTTAAGATGTGGATGAAGTCATTTTGCGCTTCGGTCGACGTTTACCGTCACCACACAAAGTACAACAAAGAAATCTTTTGTTTCGGAGAATTCTCCAAATCAGATAACTAAAGAGCCTTCTAAGACACCTAGGAAGTCATGTTCTCGGAATACAGCTCCGTCAAAGGTCAAATATGATGTATTAGCACATCTTAAGCGCATTCCAGCTCTTTTGAGCGTTTATGATGCACTGTAGTTATCTAAAGAGCTTAGAAAGACAATGATTCAAGCCTTATCAAGCCCTGATCTCCATGTCGATGGCACTGATCCATCGCCAAAAGAGTTTTGTGTTGCATGCATGACTTGTATTACCTTCACTGATGATATTTTCAATTACGGTCAGAGCATTACAATTGTCCTTTTTATGTTTCAAGGATTGTTTGTGATATGCTGGTGACCCAAATTATGCTAGATTGTGGATCTGCTGTAAATTTACTCCCATTGAAGACATTAAAGTTAATGGGCATGTTAGTTCGACAGTTGTCACCTTTTAATTTAATGATTCAATGGTTCAATCCAACATGACAAAAAACCCTGGGCACAATCGAGTTGAAGCTAGAGTTCGATGAATTGAACACGACAACATTATTTCATCTTATCGATGCTGATACATTGTGTAATGTTTTGCTCAGGCACCTCTGTCTTATTTGGCCAACGCTAGTGTCAAAGGCATTGGTTGGAACATTATGATCAAATCCAAATTTGCAAGCAAATCTATTAGGATAGTATGGCTTAATTCATATATCAACGCCGACCCCCATTGGTAGATTCGCACAACATATGCTCATCAAGAATTTAAATTGATTGTCAGAAAGTCTCTCATTATCCATAAGTTGTAAATCACCGGATTGCTCAAATGGATTTGGGTAGTATTGTACATATTGCTCTTCTCTAAAACTAGTTTTGATTGAAAAATATTTTGCCCCGCTGTAAGAACGCCCAAGTATCGGGGAAGAAAAGGATAATTATCTGGAAAATCATTCAAAGATCTCCTACAATACAATGCTGGAAAATGTTCTCTACTAACCGAATAATAAATGGGAAAGAGTAAATTTGCTAACCCAGCTCCACTCGGACATGTTGAAATCTCACCAAGCCTGTGATACATGAAACTCAAAACAGGTGGTGCAAGAAAAACTCTGGTTATTTGTTTCATTAAAGATGCCATTATAAAGGTTTTTGGTTTTATAGTAAAACCTTTGTTTGAAAAAAGAAATCTATTTACATAAATAAGAGGGAAATATTAAATGATGAAATGAAGGTTCTAATAAAAAAGAAGAGAGATAGAAAGAAGGAGAAATACCTGCCCAGCTAAAGAGCCAAGAAGGCAGCAAAAACTCCATCTTTCGATACTTTAAATGGTAATTTTAAGATTTTTGGGTCATGCCTCGGAATAATAGTGGCCTGAAGATCACCACAGGCTTTGTAAATTGCCTTTCCTCAATAAAAGAAATCCATTTATTGCGACCTGTTCACAGTTAATGCGCCAAGACGAAGACAGTGCCTTGTATGATTTAATAAAAGCTCATGAACTATTGATGGGTAAATTGCCTTTCCTAATTCATCTTTCTTTAACAATTCTTCATAAAGAACCCCAAAGATTGAAAGACCACAAATAACTTTTAATTCTAAAGTGTTAGAGCATCTCCAACAGGTCCTCTAAAAGAGGCTTGTTGGCTAAAATAGATAGCCTACTTCTATTTTACACTCAACACATCCTTAAAACAATAGCTATTTTACAAATTCAGTTCCTTGCTTGCTATATTTGGCTAGCCACAACATTGTTGCTTTAGATCTGGAAGTTCCTCACTTCTGTGGAGTTGGAAGACTTATTAGGATTAATTTAATATTACATTTCAATTTTCATTATTTTATTTAAATGACTGTTGGTGTTGATGCTCATTCTTAATTATCCTATTTATTGTTGATTTGATTATCACTATTGTTGATTATGATTCTTTTGTATGGTTTATTCTTTTGATCTTTGGTTTTCCTCTCAAATAGTTTGGATACAGTAGAATACTTCTATAAGAGAGAGAGAGAGAGAGAGAGAGAGAGAGAGTAAAATACTTTAGAGAAAGAAGTACTTTAAAAAATTATAGATACCGTTCCAAAATATGACCGTTGAAAAACTAAAATGTAAAATATTATTGTTGTAAAAGTTAAATGCTCTACAATTCTTGAAAAGATAAAAATAACATAATACTTAAAAAAATTACAGAGAAGAAAAATATTCTGACAATTGCTCGCATCATTTCTTTTTATGATGCTCCATGGATGTGCCACAAATGCTCAACTAAGTCTGCTTGGAGCATTGAATGAGTTGTTCTATCTCTAATGTGATGATGAGTTTGAATAAATTCAACAAGTTGAGTTGTACGATCTTGCGATACTGATTGAGGATTTTCAACGATTGTATCATATGTGAAGTCTATTCCATTGACATTTCGCTCATCTTCAACGATCATATAATGTAAAATTATGCACGCCTTCATAATCAGCCACACAATCTGCTGCTATTACATAAGCAAGCATCCTCATGGCAGCTACCAATTTTTTGAAGGGAAGACAAACCATTGATTCCAACAACATTTGTTCTTTGAATAAAATACGGATCATAGGCTTCCACCATAGATAAAATACGAATAAAAAGTGATCTATTCATCCGAAATCTCCTCCTAAACAAATTAGGAGGATATATAACGGGATCGGCAAAATAGTCTTGAAATAATCTCTTGTGCCCTTGAACTCGATCACGATAAATAACTGTGTAACCTAGAATGAAACCATGATGTAATGATCGTCTGTCACTAAGTTGTTCTTCTTCGATGGTAATTGTAGTAAACATCTGCAAATCATTGTCGGAGTCAGAGTTGTTTAGAATCATGTTGTTTAGAATCATGTTGGTCCTATTATCAGATATAGTGATCAAAAGAAGAATAAAGTTATCAAAAGACAAAATTGGCACTGTTTCAAATGAGAGAAGAAGTGGTATTTGTAAATATAAAAAATATGACTGTTGAAAATATGACCGTTGAAAAATGGTCTGTTGTAAAATATGACCGTTGAAAAGGTACAAGATAAAAATATGACCGTTGTAAAATTGCCACGTCACCGCCGTGTGAGCATACACATTTTTCTTTTAAAAATCTGTTTAGTTAGTTTAAATGGATTGCTAAAATAGAGAGTAGTGTTTGAGTGTATACATAAAAAAATGGTTAGTTAAAATAGAGAGTGTACTTTTTATTGTATTTTGGCTAGCTATTTGAAAGATTTGTGTTGGAGAGATGCTCTTATGCTCATCTCACCACTACCATGGCATAAAGTGTTAGTCAAGGGACTCCATAAGTCAATAAAAAATATCATAACTATAGGGCAAATATTGTCCTAGTATTGGGCCATAGCAACGGCTCCATAAATGGCAGCTTGATAAAGTACGTCGCTATAGTTTTCCAAGATCACATCAGTCCATTCTATAATAAGAAAGGCTGAAAACTCGCACAACCTAGAAATTGAAAATCATGGCCCCAATTTTCATTCTTCTTCAAAAGTCTGTGTAAAATAGGACAAAAATCTCCCTAAACTCGAAATTTCTGATCTCCATGAGCTTCATTATTAATTGGCTCCAAAGTGGTAGCTTTAAATGGAGCACCAAACACACACAAACTTTTATTACACCTTCATCAATTTTCAAGTCAATTTTGAAAATCCAAGTCGGTAAATCATCCATTAGGGTCCAACTTGCTTGATTATTAGAAGGTATTTGAGTTAGAATTTTATGAATAGAAGCTGATCTTCTATATTTGAGGCCTTTTAAATATTCCTTCCCATCTTTATTAATTGCTTGCTGATCTTCAATGTAATCATATGCATCCATTTCTATTTAAAATAATATAGGATAAACGGTCAATAAGTACCAAATATAAAATAGATATTAGTGGATGTTAACAATATCTCAGTTAAATGGGCATGAAGGCAAAATTGGGCATGAAGCCAAAATTTGGGCATAAAGTCGAGTTGAGCATAAAGCCAATATCACAATGAGCAGTGAGCCATAAGAGAACTTTAAAAAAAATCACCAATTTGCCCAATTGTGTGTGTGTGTGTGTGTGTGTGTAGAGAGAGAGCCTTGTCCATGTTCATAAAAAAGTACCACATGCCCAATTTAAATAAATATATTTGGGATAAGATTTATTCCTAATTTGGACAATCTTAAGTAGCATGGGGTTTTAATGTTACACATCGTTAGTGCTATTTAATTTTCATAATCATATCCATTTAATGCGACAATTCATTTAATTATTCAGTGTTAAGACATTACAAGTATTATAATGCAAAATAAACAATCCTAATAATGATTTATTTTGTTTTACTCTCAAAAAATAAATATAAAAAAATTAATTTTTAGTGAAAAAATCGGTGGTACAAAAATAAAAATGTGTCACAAATCAATAAAAAATGATAGAGGATTCCCGTGTTTTTTAAAAAAAGGGGTTAAATCAATTATTAAACTCAAATAGTCCCAAGTAGTGTGGAGTTCGAACAACGTCACACATCGTTAGAATTATTTAATTACCCAAAAAAAAATATAATTGTACCCTTTTAATGAGTCAATTCAATTAATAAATGATATGTAGGATTTGCAATAAAAAATCCTAATATTGATTTAATTTGCTTTAGTCTAACAATAAAAATAAATTCTTAAAAATAATAATGAAAAAATATAACCATTGGTAGCAAAAGGAAAAATGTCTTGTTATCCAAAAGAAACTGCCCACCTGGCTTCATCAAACGTCAATATATATATATACATATGTATGCCTATAGATATTTTAGTGAGAAGGTGGAGACCCATGTGTTCTTCTCTTTCCTTTCGAGTGATGGAATTTCAAATAAGCATAAAGTGACACAGTTGTCCCATGTTTTTGGTAGTAGTGCAACAGTTCCGCACGTTCCATCACGAGGGATGTGGTGCAGTAGTTAACAAACCAAAAAGGAGATGGTCAGCAGTCTATATGTGGACCCAGATGTAGAGGCAAAAGGTTAGACAGACGGCAGAAAGGAAGGAGAGACGGAGAGACAGAGAGACAAGGGTTATTAGTATTTTTAGAAGCAAGATAAGAGAAGCAACAGTAGAATTTTCTAAAAAAAAAAAAATATTGAAGTAAATCTGAAGTTGAATACCAGTAATTTCTCTCTATCTACCTCTGTCTACTTCTAATTTCTTTCTCTTAATTTTGTTGTTGTATATAATCTTCTTTCTCCTCTGTATTTTTAATTTATTCTCCTCTTCTGTATATATATATATATATATATATATATATATTGTAAAAATCAATTATATTGGCCTATTGGGTATGATATTTAAATTTATGTATATATATACACATGTTCATTATGGGTTGGATCTGAAGATGTATACCCAAATCAATGTAAAAAGAGGTTTTTTCAAACAAAATGAGTTAATTTTAACACTTTTGCAACAACATGCTTTTGGCCATTTTTTTTTTCAAACAAAAGGAGCTCTCAAATCTCAAATTGCTTTTGGCTTCTTCTCTTTGTGTTATACAAGAATTAAGGAAAAGCCTAGCCTTGGCAATGAATGCCCTATTGGTCCAACAATAATGGCCTTTTATAGAAAAAAATAAAATTATTTTATAAGCATCTTATCTTGTGGAGATAAATTCAAACACAATAAAACCCAAATTTTTCTAGTATCTTTTCTTTTGGAGAAAAGTAAAACAATATTTTATCTATACATAAATTTCTGTAGAGTTTGTTTATTCCTCATTATTTTTTAATGGACAGCCCATTTGGGTCCTCCAAAAAAGGCCTAGAGTCCATTAAATTTATGGATAACCCATTTTGGTCCTTCAAAATTGGCCTTGAGCCCATTAAATTTATGGACAACCCATTTGGGTCTCCCAAAAATTGGTTTAATAGCTGACTAAAAATTCGGACAGCCGACGCGCTCTTCAAAAATTGGCTTTTAGCCCATTTAAAATTCGGACTTCCTACATGCTCTCCATAAAATGTCTTTTTAGCCCAACTAAAATATGGGCTTTTATTTTACTATGTTAAAATGGCTTTTGGCCCATCTATAAAAAATTATGGCCCCTTTTCAAATAAATTATGATCTTTCAAAGATTTAAAATTTATATTTAAGTTTGTGCCCATGATGGACAAAAGTTTTGGTCTTTGAAAGTAGCAAAAATCTTTACTGATATTCGTTAGTGGGACCGGACAAAAATAAATATATTAATAAAAGTTTAAGCCATGCTTGATTTTCAATAAAGCCCATGGCTTTAGAGTTTGAAGAAACTCATAAAAGTAGGCTATTCATGTTTCTGATCGCAACCATCTTATGCACATTTCAGTATGTTCATTGCTATGACGTATAAATTAAATTCTTAATTCATCTAAAGAAAAATTCAAATTTAAAATAAAAAAATTATTTTTTTGGAACTATGGTTGATTTGATTCCAATTTGCTCTTGTGCCCTTTTCGGGTGCATTGGCAACCTATTTAAATTGCTACAGTCACAAATCAAGTAAAACTAAAATTTTCACTTAATGAAATTAAAAAAAGTAAGTTCACTTAAATTAGCTGACTTAATTTTAACCCTGCCTTGTGCTCAATTTAGATATGTAGTCAACCTATTTAAATGAATGTTACAAATAAATTGAAACTAAATTTTAACTTAAAGAAATTAAAAAATGTGAATCCACTTAAGTTAGTTATTAATTCTAACCTGGCCTTACCCTCGGTTCAGATATGTAGTCAACATATTTAAATGAATAGAATCACAAATTAAGTGAAATTTAAATTTTTACTTAAAGAAATTAAAAAATGTGAATTTGCTTAAATTAGTTAACTTAATTTTAACTAGTCTTGCGTCCGATTTATATATGTCGTAAACTTATTTGAATGAATATAATCACAAATTAAGTGAAACTAAAATTTTCACTTAAATAAATAAAATTTTTGAATTTACTTAAATTGGTTGACTTGATTTTAGCCTGATCTTGTGCCCGGTTCGGATATGTAGTCAACCTTTTTAAATAACTGCAATCACAAATCAAGTAAAACTCAAAATCTTTACTCAAATAATATA
>JAULJZ010011785.1:0-16383 GCA_032270985.1 Heliamphora pulchella | reverse complement strand
AAAAAATTTATAAAAAATGAATATATATATATATATATATATATATATTGGTTAGAAAATTTTTTTATTCGGGCTTGGGGTGGGCTCGGGCCAGCCCGCAGGTTCTAGGGAAAGGTCCAAACCCGATCATAGGACATTTGGGCTCGGGCAGATTCGAATTTTCCTCGGGCTTGACTCGAACTTTACAGTAACGAGTCTTATCTAGGCCCAAGCCGCCCACGAGTGTACGTAGGGGTGGACATCGGTTGATTTGAAACTTAACCCAACACCGATTCGATTAAGGTCGATTCTGAGGATGCTTTTCGGGGGGGGGGGGGGGGGGCGCGTGTGGGGGATGCACAAGATATCTATTATTTTTAGAAAAATATTCTTTTTCTTTGTTAAAACAAAAATCCAAGATATGTGAGCATCCTTTTTAGAAAAATGGAGTCGCCACTCGATTTTTGAGAAAAATCAAGAAAAACAAAAAGGAGGCTGCAGGTTTTTTAAAACGTAACCAGAGAAAAAGAGGGTCCGGGGGCTAGGGTACGAAAAGAAAAGGTGTTAGCCAACCTTTTCGCCCATCCATAAGGTTGGCTTCTACTTTGTCAATATCGGTTCTTGTTGTAAACTTTTTAAAAGTAACATATACAGAATTGGAGGTTAAAGAGAGTTCAAACAAAAGCAATCAACGAAACAAAATCCTAACTATAGCTCCTAGGGTTATGCAACTTGGTTATTATTTTTAGATATGCCACACGTATCGTTTGAGCAAAACAAAGCGAAAAACATGTGAATAAGCAGTAAACAAACAAATAAGAGCTTAATGGTCATGCAACAATATTTCTGTCTCTATCATACTGTGAACAGGCTATACAAAACAAGTAGAAGAGACTTAAACACCATATTTATGCAACTGGTCATGCACAAAACTCACGGCCGTTGCAATAGGTGTTGCGGCCGTGACAAAAAATAGTCACAAAACAGGTGATCATAATAAAAATTGGGTTACTGCGAAGAACTGAATAAAAATGTTTTACGATCGTAACAAATAAATGTTGTGTCCATGATTTTTAGGATGTGCAGAAAGGGTATATAGATCGTACGTGGCTTAAACAGGCTTAAATAAATAGGATAGATAGGACAAAGACCATAACCTATTAGTTTTAGGCTAGATCTACTATCCTTCATCCTCTATGCAAGCAATAACTCTAAACAGAATATACAAAGTATCATAAATGAATAATAAAGAGTTTAAACATATTTACATGCTACTGGCTTCAACAAAATCTCACGGCCGTAACAACTTGTATAACAGTTGCGATAAACATGAAGAAAAATGAGATGGCCATAACATTTACACAAACTCAAAATCATACAAATATGAAGGTATATAGAATGGAGGCCATGACTCATTTGATCTAGGTCAGACCTACCATCTATTATCCAACAAAAAAATAGACAGAGGTATAGAAAGAGAAAATATTAAACAGAGCAATAAAAGTATGTACAAACTGAAAATAAACATATAACAGAGGGTTTCGAAGAGGGTTTTTGCATTTCTGGCCTTAAAACAATGTCATGGCCACAAGATCAGGATGTTGCGGCCGTTCATATAAAGAGGCATAAATGTAGCAGCTCCTATAAAAAGGACATAGCCGTCACTGTGGGTTTAACAAAATATACGATCGTGACATAAAAAAGTAACGACCGTTATGTTCTAGATCCTCAGTAAGCTTTTGGTGTGTTCAGTGTACTTGTGAGTATTGAAACATGACATAAACAACTGTAAATATATGAAACAGAGAACTATGAATATACTGCTAATAATAAAAGCTTGAAGGGTATGAATGTTTACATTGATATGAATATAAATAAGCAATAAAACAATGGAAACCTTATCCACAACACTCTCGGAGGAAGAAAATGAGAGTTTAAGAAGAGTCATGGGATCCTAAGGTTATATCGTGTGAATATTCACCTCAAATGGCCCATCTGTGGTGAGAATATGATACCTCCGATCCAATATACGTGCTCGAAGAACTCCGAGGCAAGCAATAACACAAATGAGGTTCGAAAAGTATAGAATGGGAGGGAGAATATCGAACGAGGGGATATTTTGACAGAGTTTTGGCCTCTAGGTCTGTTTCTCTCTTGTTTCTGCTTGGAATTGCGGCCTATTTATAGGCAAGGCGAGCAATATAGACCCTTTCTGAAATGCTGCCGCTTGTCTAAAAAGGGGTAACAGTGACGGTCGCTACCTTTTTGCTTTTGTACAGTATAGGCTGCTACTTTATAGTGGTGAAAAGGACACCTGTGACTTTAAAAAGTCACGGCTTAGATAAAAAAGAAACAACTGTGACAAAGAAAGTCACGTCTTGATTTAGGATTTTCAAAAAGGTTACGGCCGAGAGGGTAAAGACATGGCCTTGTTTAGGGTTTTCAAAAAGTGGTGGCCGTGTGGATGAGAATGTTACGACATGAAGGTTTACTTTTAGGATTTTTGAGTTTTGAGCCATATTCGTGATCTTGCTTGCTAGGAAGTATCTTTGAGCATAATTCTCATACTTTCGTCATTAGAGTGGATTTCAGACAGGTTCCTAAGATTCGACTTAGTCAGATTGGGGTATCTACAGTTGCCTCTCTTTGATAGAGCTTACATCAACTCGTGGTGCAAGTAAATGTTAAAGCTCCAGAGACGAACCAATCGAATAAGCTGCTAATCTTAGGCACAAAGAAAACATGCAGAACAGTGTGGTCGAATATGAATTTCCATTGAGCTTCCTACATACTCTTATTGTAAGGGATTAAACCCGTCGTAGTTCTTGGGGCAATGTATATGATGCAAATAGGCTTAATCATGATGCATGATTGGTACAGTGTTATGTAAACAAGTACAATGCAATAAACATTTAAGGTCATAACACGGATTGAGAAAATATCAATCAGTTTTAGGTCATGAAAGGACCGATGGGGATAAGGGCAGTTTAAGGTCATGCGGAGACCGACGAATCAGTTTAAGGTTATGAGAAGGACCAAATTCTTGGGAGGAGAACTTACAGTCATGCGAGGACCAACGAGTCGGTTTAAAGTCATGAGGAGGACTGAAGGTTCAAAGGGGCATTTTAAGGTTGTGCGAGGACTGGTAAGTCAGTTTAAGGTTATGAGGAGGACCAATGGGTTAAATGGGCATTTTAAGGTCATGCGAGGACCTGCAAGTCAGTTTAAAGTCAGGAGGAGGACCGAAGGTTCAAAGGGGCATTTTAAGGTCGCGTGAGATCTGGCAAGCCAGTTTAAGGTCATGAGGAGGACCGATGGGTCAAAGGGGTATTTTAAGGTTGTGCAGAGATTGACAAGTCAGTTTAAGGACATAAGAAGGATCGAATCGTCAATTTAAGGTTATGAGGAGGACAGATGAGTCAAATGGACATTTGAAGGTCGTGCAAGGACCGACAAGTCAGTTTAAGGTCATGAGGAGGATCGAACATTTAAAGGACAATTTTAGGTCATGCAAGGACCGAAAGTTTGAGGGGTAGCCAGAACCTCAAAAAAGGGGCTATAAAAGAAGATTTTGGCTAATCAAACCAAAACAAGAGTTGTATAGATTGAAGGTTGATATTCAAAGGAGGAGGCATCAAAACATAGCATTTGTTACATTCGAAAGTCAGGGCCTGAACTTTCTGCCTTATTTATGTTGCGGGCTGGAGGTCCAAAATGGCGGTCGTTAGTGACTTTTGGAATTTGTCACGGCAGTGAGAATCAAAGTGCACGGCCTGGGTTCGGATGTTGTGGCCTTGATTTTTAAAAGAAATGAGTCTAGCGGCCGCGAGGTTGATGACAGGTTATGGGTCTGGGTTTGTTCGAGAAAACTCATTCGATGAAATAGAAAACCTTTCTTCTCTCTCGGCTCTTTCATCTCTCTTACTCTCTCTCATGTTTCTCACTCTCTCCCGCTCTCGTCTCTCTTGGTCTCTCGACTTTCTCAAGCTCTCTTACTCTCTCTCTCGGCTCTCTCAAGCTCTGAAGATGTTTATTCTCTCCTTCCTCTCCTTGGATTTCTCCGCAATGGTGGGTGGCAGCTTTATCTTCATTGGCGATGAGGGTGGTGCCAGCGGTAGTGGGAGTGGTGGTGGTGTCGACAGAGTTGGAGGTGGAGGTGCGGTTGGAGTGGCCACGGGTGATGGTGGCGACAGTGACGAGGATCTCTTACTCGAGAAAGGGGGTGCACCGGGTATGCCGGAGCATTTCGACGCTGGAGCTTACATCCCTCTTCTTCATCTGTTGCGAAAACTGGCTATGAAGAGGTTCATCCTTCCGGATGTCACAGAGGAGCATGAGATCCTTCTCCGGCGTCACGAGGATCATCTTTTGGGCTGGAACCTCGAGGTAAGTTTGAGAAACTTAAGTTCTTTACTTACTTTGTTGATTGAATGGTGATCCTTGATTACCTTTGGATGTTTAAACTTTTCTTTGATGTTGAATTTTGAGTTAACTAGAATATTTGACTTGTATCGGACGTCGGGGTTTGGGATTGAACTTGAGACTTGGTTTAAAACATTAGACTTAATTAGGTTAGACCCTGACTTGGATTGGATGGACCCTTTCTCTTTGGACGAAACTTTTGAATTTGGATGAAAATGAAACGGACTTTTGAATTTAGATGAAAATGGACTTTTGATTGAACAAACTTGGAATTTTGGCTAACATGAAACTTAAATTCGTAAAAAGATTTTGAAATTGAATTGAGGGTGGATTCGGACCTCGGGTTTGGGCTGGAAGTGGGATCACGTATTGGAAACGGGGTTTATTGGAAATCTTGTTTAGGATTTGGATTGAACACGAATTGAGCGGATTTTAATTTAAAAAGAATTTTGAGACTTGAATAAAACGAGTTCTGGATATGAATCCATTTCAAAACTAATTTTGAGATGGGAGGGAGGTTTTGAGTTTTGATGGGTGATCATACGATCAAACTTGAAATTTTGCTTAAAACAAGCTTACATTGGATGAATTTGAGTCGGGTTTTATTTTGGAGTTTGAATTTTGAAACTTTGGGGACACCTTGAAATTATGTTAAAACATGGGTCTGGGATGGAGTTAGGGGCTAGTTTGGAACAATCGGGTTAGGACGTTAATCTGCGATTGGATTAATGTTTTGAATATGTTGACTTTTTTGAAAACGGGGCCAGATGGGGTTGAGGCTAGATTGGGTCAAGTTTGAATTTGACTTTTGTTGAGATGAAATTTTGACAACACTTTAGTTGAGTATGCCATTTTGAGTTTTTGGGATGGGTTTGAAGTGGATGAGGGGCTATGTTGGAAGGAAATTGAAATTTTGAGCTTTTTCCTTTTTTTTTGAATTTTGAATTTTGAACGAGGTTGAATTCAAATTTTGCGAAACTTATGTCAAATGAATTTTAGATTGAATTTAAAAAATGTGAATGAAGTCGGGTTTTCATTTATATTTAAAATTGGATCCTAGCGAATTGGTTTT
Organism: Heliamphora pulchella; assembly: GCA_032270985.1. Classification (NCBI taxonomy): domain Eukaryota; kingdom Viridiplantae; phylum Streptophyta; class Magnoliopsida; order Ericales; family Sarraceniaceae; genus Heliamphora; species Heliamphora pulchella. The sequence continues at coordinate 10,910 of JAULJZ010011785.1, read as the reverse complement.
GATTGGCTCATTGGTTTCGAAACAGGGTAGTTTTTTTTTGTTTGTTTATTTTTTTTGAGTGAGATTTTGATCCTTAAAGCGTAGGTTGATTTCGTTGTTTTGATTATCATCTGTTTGTTTCAGTTATCTTGTCATGCATTTCGATTTTGATCCCATCATTGTTTCGTTTTTGTTATTTTGTTGATTCTATTATTGTTTTACGTTTACTGATTTGTTTGTTTTGTTACGTTCCAGGGATGACTTCGCGTTCGGGGTTTTGGTGGATCCTTTGACGTCCTGGAGTGGTATATGGCACTCCCTTCCCATAGCCGAGTGATCGTTGATCGGGTCGGCTGTGGTAGCTTCATCACCACGCTGGAGGGGACCAGCAATTTTCTAGGCTTTGGCTCATGGTATTCGTGCCATAGGTGAGTATGATGAGTTCTTTGAGGAAGTCGCCCTCGAAGAAGAAGACAAAATTGAAGAACTGGGTTAGTGGCAGGAGCCACCAGACCTCGACAATGTTAGTTGAAGAATTGAATTTTTTACCTTTTGTTCTTTTTGTTCAGTTTCCACGTGCTCATTGTAAGATTTTTTTTAATCATTTGCGAAACTGTAAATGTTATGTATTTTTTATCAGTTCAAAACTCTTTATGATGTAATGTTTATGATATCTAAATATGAATGAATGGCAAAAATATTCTCCTTATCTATACTTATGTATGTCGCGACGTGCTCGGAGAACGAGCCGTCACAATTGGTATCAAAACTTAGGTTTAGTGAACCTTCAAAATTTGGGTTATGGAAAATCATGCGTTCTGTCACGTTGGAACTCTATAGGATGCGTTGTATTAATTATTATTATAATCTATACATTATAAGAACTAAAATCTACTACGACTAAGTCTTATAGTGAGTCGTGTTAGGACGTTACTAGGATCAGAAGTAGTAGGGAATCTACATGCGAAGGACGAGTAAGAGCATCGAGATTGAAGATTGGAGATTCATGCAACGAGTTATCTTATTTTAAGGGGGTAGACAGGAGTATGCACTAGGAAAAGTTTTAGATATCACCTCGACCGTTAAAGCCCCATAACTTCATCCTTATAAATTCTTTTCTCGTTTACCCTAAGCCCTTATATCAACTTTGTACCTGGTTGAAGTTCATTTGTATGTTCTTCCTTCTTATATCATTAGTTCTAACGGTATCATCAAGTGTCGTTCATCGATTACTCTTATGCACTCAAGTCTTATTGATAATCCCATCAGAAATTCAATTTTAGAAAATACCTTTGTCCTCAAGTTTTCATGCCTTAATAATGATTGGTATTTGCATTTGATTCTCCCCCGATTCAAGCCAGCCTCCTTGAACTAAGTCTTCTTTCGTAGAACTCAATATCAATTCTTTGTTAATTACCCATTCTGAACATTCGATATTGATAAAATCTTTGCCATCGTTCATCTTCTCTCGATTCTGAAACCACAATTTGTTGCAGTGATTTTGTGAATTCTTTGTACACTCTTAAAATCTTTACCAGGAAAGTAGACTCGAATACTTGAATTGAAGTACGTTAGGCTGACATAACTTCAGGGCAAATATCTAGTTTGGTTATCGACTGCATAACGTCTCTTTATCAGAATCTAATTGTACTAGATTAGTTCCGAGAATATTTGTTTAAGTATTATTCACTGTCCTCCTCTTATTTTATTATATTTGAACCCCAATAACCAGTCAATTTGTGTCAACGGTGACTACCTTAACTGTGACCATTTGACCTCATCAAACCTATTTTTTGAACCAGATGGGAATCTTCCCTTGAATCTCGATAAAAGATTTTCTCACCTTCCCTATGCTGTTCTAATCCCCAACCACATTTCATGCAGTCTAGTGCATCATTCGAAATGCTCGGCTAAACGTTTGACCACTCGCCGCTCCAGATTGCCTCTCCTAAGACCTAGATTGATGAGAAATGATAGTTATTAGAGTCTAGCACTTTCACGAGAAACTCAGATTGTGCATATCCTTAGAAGAACCACCCGGCGCATCATCCTGTCGCAAAGCAGATCTCTACCTGGAGTTAAATCACAGAATGTCTGCCAACGTCAGCGCTTAACGTGTTTTAAAGATCAATAACCCTGACTGCAAGAACTGCTAAGTAAGGGCTCGTGCAACATCTCTAACAGAGACTTACATGAAGGTTCCTATCGCCATTATTGATAAAGCTTTCATGAGACCCGCAAGATGTGGCACATGAAAGTACAATAGAAATGCTACGAAACTTGGAAGTAACGTGGGACTGCGCGGTCAAAATTCGATGGTTTTATCCACACCTATTCAGATGACATGTAGATGACCTAACCATCAACAACCAGCAGATAAACTTGTAGATGAAGAAGCACCAAGGTTAGCCCAGGTCCTACGTGAGCTTGCCACCAGCATTAACCGTCCTCACATCCGAGATAGGGCATGGTTCTTATTAGAACTCAAAAAACAACGAGCCCCTACATTCAAGGGAGGAACTGAATTGAGAATAGCCAAAGAATGGTTGAGAGTTGTAAAGAAATTATTTAACTCCATGGGAGTGCAGACCGATGCCGATCGAGTAGCATTAGTAGCACACCTACTGGAAGGAGAGGCCGACTATTGGTGGTCTATGATTGACAACACCCAAGATGTGGCAGCTTTGACTTGGAATTAGTTCGAAGAATTATTTTTAGAAAAGTACTTCCAGCTCCCTTTTAATAGGGACAAGTCAGAGAATTTCTAGAACTAAAATAAGGATCTATGTCAGTAACCCAGTACGTCAACCGTTTCGAAGAGTTGAACCAATTCACTGCGACCATCATATCGGATGAAAAATCAAGGGCACGAAAGATCGAATGAGGCCTAGAACCCTCTATCCGAACTAGAGTCATCTGCTTACTGCTTTGAACTTACACTCAAGTAGTACAAGCAGCCCTATTGATAGAAACAGACTTAGCTAACTTTAGAAGGATTTGGAATTAGAAGAAAAGAAACACTAGCTCTGGAGGACCAGTAAAAAGCAACTGAGTGTTCGTTCCAAAGAAGCCATATCAACAAGAGAACAGACAAGAGTAGCCAAGGGACTCCTCTACCAAATTTATAGTTTGTTTTAAATGTCACCAACTAGGATATAAGAGGTTTTAGTGCCCGTGCCTAGGACAAAGGACTCTGAACAACCACTCCTAGCAGTGGAGGCAACCCCAGAATGTGCCACCAAAGTACCTGCAACCGGTTCAGGTTACCCGACTAACAACTAACCAACGAAATAGGAGGGGAAGGCCACCGCTTAACAAATACCAGAGGCCCCAGGGAGAACGCATCTTTACTCTACGAGAGGAGGAGGTAGAAGTCACCCAAGTTATGCAAGGTATGTTTGTGCTATTTAATACCTTAGTAAAACTGTTATTTGATTCTGGAGCATCCCATTCTTTCATATCTTTGGCATATATGCAATCTCCGCCCTTGGAATGCAAAGTGGTAGATCAAACTCTAAGAGTCGATATACCCTTAAAATATCACACGCGAGTAGACTTTGTGTGTAGAATGTGCACATTGAGAGTACTAACACCCTTAAGCCATGCGACATGCGAATTAGGGATTTTAACGAATATGACATGATTCTTGGAATGGATTGGCTCTCTGAACATCACGCTATCATCGATTGTCAACAGAAGAAGATATGGGCACGAGTAGAGAATGGCACTATTGTATGGATTCAAGGAGAACGACGTGAAACCCTGACATTGAGTAATGCGAAGGTGTGTAGATCAAGTAACTTCAATGTAAGATTAGCTTACATGCTTGCCGATACAAACGCCTTGTTAGCCATCAAGTTACCACGAGTTGTATGTGAATACAAGGACGTAACTTCGATGAGAGCTCAATAGAGATCCAAAGCAAGGTACTCTGGAAGAAAAGAGATTCTGTTAATAGAAGTTCTATGGAAGCACCACGAAAGTGAGAAAGAAAACTTGAAGACAAGAATGCACAATGCTAGTAATTCATCCCCAACCATTCACACGATGAAGTACGGGATGAAATTTTGGAGACGAAATTTGTTTAAGGGGGTAGATTGTAACAACCCGGTCCGAACCCCAGTTGTAATAATCCGGTCAATAGTGACCCGTGTAAAGACCCAACCCAAACCGTAGTATTAGCAACGGCTAACTGATAAGATCTTAGGTCGCTGAAAGATAAAAAATCCTAATTCGACCCGGAAACTCTAAAAAGACTAAATACTCAGAAGTGAAATCCTAATACTCAGAGAAGTCTCGTGACATCCTAAATTAAGTAAATAACACAAAATATAAGGTTAAAAATAAAAAATTCTCATAATAAGGGTAAAATAACCATTTTGCCCCTAGTACAGCAAAAAATCTTAAAAATTTAAATTTTGACACATGGACACCCTAAATAAGATATTTAGATACAATTAAGTAATAAAAGACAAAATAACAACAAAAATGATAAAAATACCCTTGAATGGTCAGCCACCTTGGGATTTGTGCACAAAAGTCACTTTTTTGCATTTTTAGCTTAAAAATGAGAAAAAGTTATACAAGTCAAGCATTATGATGACCCAAGGTTATTTAAACAAGTAATATACATAAAAAGATAATATTATAGGCCAATAAAAACAAACAAATTATTATTAAAGTTCTTACACAATAAATAAGTTAAAAAATCAATTCTTATCAAATTAGCTTAATTTGACTTAAAAATTTACACCTATTTAATCAATTGCTATAAAAATTATGATAATTCATAGGAATACTAAATTAATCATAAAAATACTAAAATAATAGGTTTTAGTAGGTAAAGACACCAAAAACATATACTAAATTAATTGTTTAGGCGTTTTCTTACAAATATTGCACAAAAATATAGTTTAAACTCCAAATTAATGTAAAATAAGCTTTTAAGTCTCCCAAACAAGAACCAGACGAATTCCCCACATGCCATATTTGAAAATACAAGTCTCAAGAGACTAAGGCCACCCCATCTAACCAATGGTGCAAAGGAAATTTAAATAAAAGCTTCCCAAACCATAATTACTCATACTACCCTGGTTTTCTATATAAGCAACCCAAACACTACCCTTTCTCCTCTTCATTTTTGTTGATATAGAGAGAGAAGGATTAGATTTATGTTCTCTTAAGTATTCTTTAAGTTTTGGAGAGAAAAAGATGAAGAAGGAAGGAAGGAGGGTTCAAGGAGGAAGGTCTTTGGAGACCAAATTTACATAAAACCAAGTCCTATAGTCATCCAACATTCTTTAGACCCTCAAACAAGTAAGTAAAACCTCTAAATCCTTTGTTCATACTCACTTAAGATCTCCATTAACTTATCTCTTAAATTACAAACAATAACAAGAATCAAAGTGTCGAATAAAAAGGCATTGTAATGAAAGAATATGGATTGTTTGTATTTTGTATGACAATAGGTGTGGTTGCATGTGGCTATTTTTGGGTTTAAAAACTTATATGAGTTCTGTAACTCTGATGTTTATGTATAAAAGACATGCATGCAAAGAAACGAAGTCAAATCTTGATACATCAAGAGCTAGGACACCAAAACCCTATAAGGCCTAATTTTTGGGTTTTTTTTATGTCAAGACCTAGGTTTTGAAGTTATCTTTTATACAAAATTAGTTTGAAGTGATTCCATTGGGTAGAACTCGAGATATACCATTTTTACTAAAGAGTGTCATTTTCTGACCACCCTAGATTACAGACATAAAAAACATAGGTTAGAATGAGAACCGAGCTTTGGTTAAAACATGAAACTTGTAGTCAAACACTCCTCAAAACCGCTGTTGTAAATCTGTGACTGATAGAGCTCTCTGTCACATGTTTTTGCATGATCAGAAACTTTTGTTTTTAGTGACCAAATCCAAAAGAGGTTTTCATGAAGAGTGTAGATAACATATCAAACTATTTACTGACCAAAAATTATACCTAGATACTCACGGATGGTCCCCCAAAAGGTTTGCACATTGTATATTGTAACCAAGTTCCACTGAAATTTTTATAGCTGACTGAACCCATTTTATAAAATGGCCAAAACCTTTAACTTGTTTTAAACAACTAGCCTTAGCAGTAAATATGAAACTTGTAGGGGACACATTAAACTAGAACATATCCAAAAATCAGACCCATAACCCTTGATTTGATGCTCCAAAATCGAGACCAACAGAGGTCCAAATTTTATACTTTTCTCTGGAAAGTGCTGAATTATTTTCTATTAAATGAAACAAATGACCCATTTATCCTTGGATCTGACCATAGTGTTAAACATAAAAGTTGTTGAAAATATTTTTATCTAAATGGTGTCCAAAAATCAGAACTTAACTCCATGTTTAGGTACCCTAAAACCATGTTATGCTTTTTAAATTGATACTTGAACATTTACCTTAATTTTGTTAAGTGTATAGTGGCATGTTATGTTGTGGGACTTAAATTATAGGCCTTAATTAAATTATGTTGGATGATTAGTGTATGAAAATCATTATTTGATGATTAGAATTCATGCCATTAAGTTAAATCCATATCTTATGAATTATAGCTTGTGCTTCATATACTTGTACTCTGTGCTTTAATGAGTTGCACCATGACCTATATACCATGCTTAGATACCGTGCTATAAATAGTTGTACATGAGACGCATATTATACATCATAAGCATTTTCACATTTGCATTTTAGCATATTGGAGTCCTTTTCGTATCTACCATTGTGGGTTGGGATATATTAAAATTGTTCTTTTTCTCGGCTTCTAGTCTAGGGCATTCTTAGTAGCCATTTTTGTAACTGCTTTGAAATATATTCCCTTTGAGCACCTCGGGTGTGTCCTCAGTGTTCAAAAAGAAAGATTTGTTATTTATAAATACTGTTGGGCACCACGGGTTCGTCACTAACATTCTAGTTTTGGTAATTTAGACTTTGAGTTGATACCAAGTAAACATCTTGGTCTTAATGTGGGTGACCCTATAATAAGTGCATGACGGCAATGACAATAAGTCCTATCACGGTGATGACAATAGGTCCCTGATGCAATGACAATAAAGTCCCATCACGACAACAACAATAAGTTCCTGAGTGGCACTCGGTCCCACACCGTTGCAATTTAGCAGTAAAGCAATTGTGGCAAGCCCGTCGATGAATTTACTATTCGCAACAAGGCAAGGATAGGTTAGGTGATCAATTACCCATAAAGTCTACACTGTAGATTCTTGGCATGGAACTCTTGTTTTTTTTTTTAATTTTTGGATGAATGTCGGGTTGGGCACTTGCATCGCATCAATTGCATCACATACTTGTACACTTGTTCTTATATATGCTTACCATGTCATAATTGTCAAATTTGTCTATCTCTTTAACTTAAATTTGTACTGGGTACTAAATGATTTGCGTTGTGAAATATTTTACTGTGAGAATAGTTAGAAGGTTTAGAGTATTTTTTTCTAAGCTTTGGCTCATGGAATTCGTTCCACAGGTGAGTATGATGAGTTCTTTGAGGAAGTTACCCACGAAGAAGAAGACGGAATTGAAGAACAGGGTGAGTGGCAGGAGCCAGCGGACCCTGACAATGCTAGCTGAAGAATTGAATTTTTCACATTTTGTTCTTTTTATTCAGTTTCTATGTGCTCATTGTGAAATTTTGTTAATCTTTTGCGAAACTTTAAACGTTATGTATTTTTTATCAGTTCAAAACTCTTAATGATGTAATATTTATGATATCTAAATATGAATGAATGACTAGAATATTCCCTTATCTATACTTATATATGTCTCGATGTGCCAGGAGGACGGGACTTCACAGTCAAGCGAATGGGGTATCTAATACTTTCCCCGATTCGTACCTTAGCCCCCGAACCTTTGTTTTCTGATTAAATGTTTTAAAGATTTGTGGCCCATTTTTATTTTTCTTGATTTTTCTCAAAAATCAAGTGGTGACACAATTTTTCACAAAAAAGGTTTTTAAAATCTTTTGATTTTCAAGGTGTTAAAATATTTACAAAATAACTCTTCAATTCTCTATTTTAGTTTTGAACTAAACCCTATATACTGGTGCCACAGTAACTAGACCCAATCCTACATTGCTGGGGAGATGGAAAGTTAAGGGGCATATCAGATTCAAGTTGGAATTTACGTTTGGGCTATCAAGGGGTACCAAGTTTTGTGGATGGGAGAGGTCCTATCTAATTTTGTGTTTGGGTCCAACCCAACCACACGCGCGCGCACGCCGCTACCCGTCCGTTCGACTGACCGGCCGTGTTAGGCGCAGGTCGGGTCGGGTCGGGTCAACTCTTATGTTTTTATAGAAAATTTATTTATTTAAATTTCCAATTTTGAATAATTTAATTAATTCAAAATTTTGTTACCGTTTTTGTTCGTTGCTGACCGTTAGAAGTCATAATGGACCGTTTGAGTCTGAAACGGGTTCGCGCCTATTGGGCGGTCCAACCGCTAGGCCAAACCAATTTCATACATATTCGGTCAAACTGAACAGTCACCTTTGGAGCCGATTTAAAGGCTGTTCGGTGCCTATTTTGACACACAAAATTTTGAAATCATTTCCATTCTCTTTTATGCTCCAGTTGTTGCATTTTTGCATTTCTGCCATTGTAAAAGAGAGAGTCTCAACCACAATTTGAGTTCGTCGGAGAATCAGATTGCTGTGCTACTTTTGATTTTTAAAGATTGTTGTATCCTAAAAGATGTTTGTTGTCAACTCGAAACACCATAGCGAGGGCAATTTCATCTTAAAGATATCGTGTTAAACACGAGCCTTTGTCTATCCCTATTGCCTGTAACAGGTTCTTTAATTATCAGTATTTTTAATTTTTATTTTTCCTATTTCTGTAGTACCTACAGTATTGTTCTGTAATCTGTTCTTTTCTTTAATATCTGTTTCTACAGTTTATTATCTGTCATAGTTTAATTTTTGGTTTCTGCTTTACACAACATATTGTTTGCTGTTTAATTTTTCCCAACAATTTTAAGACGAAATATTTAGTTTTTATAATTTGTTTTATATTATGTGTTCCACTTTAATTGTTTTCCTAAAATAGTTGGACAGATTACATTATGTTTTTGGTTTTAATTACGATTTTTAAATTCTGTAATTTTCTTCAGTGTTATTTATTTTGTGGATTATATTACTATTATTGTTGTTAATCTGTTCCATCCAGATTATGTCAAAATTAAAGTTTATCTGTAGTTTTATTTTAATTGTAATTTTTTAAAGAAAAAATAAAATTCTTTTAGATTATTTTCAGATTGTTAAAACAGTTTTATTTGTGTTGTTTATGTGATAATAGAAAATTAAATTATGAAATCTAAAAATGTCGATGCTACTACTAGCATCGACATTTAGTTAGATTCCTACGTGAGGATGCTCTGGCATTGACTGAAGGTGAAACCAATCAACAGGCGGTTGCCGCGGTGGATGCATGGAAACACACTAACTTCTTGTGTCGAAATTATATCCTCAACGGATTGGACAACACTCTATACAATGTGTATAGTCCAATCAAGACGACAAAGGAACTGTGGGAATCTTTGGACCACAAATAAAAGACAGAGGATGCCAGTGTGAAGAAATTCGTCATTGGAAAATTTTTAGATTATAAAATGGTGGATTGTAAGCCAGTCGTTGGATAAGTTCAGAATCTCCAACTTATTCTGCATGATATTCATGCAGAGGGCATGCATCTAAGTGAATCTTTTCAGGTTGCTGCTATTATTGAGAAATTACCATAGGGCTAGAAAGATTTCAAGAATTACTTAAAGTATAAGCGCAAGGAGATAAAATTGGAGGAACTAATTGTAGATTAAGGATAGAGGAAGACAACCGCAAGTCTGAAAAGAAGACCAGGATAAAGTCCAAGACTAATGTTGTGGAACAGGCCCCTAAAGTCAACAACAAGAAGAGAAAGCATGTTGGTGACAAAGGCGGTGACTCTAAGAGACTCAAATTCAAGGGCAAGTGTTGTTAGGGTTGGTATAATGAAAACCATATTTCTAGTATTTAATTTTATTTTAATAAAATTAATTTTTCATTTTATGAGAATCTTTATGAGCAATGTATGTGTATACTTTCTTTAATATTATATATAGATATCCAATATTTTGTATAGTATTTAATCTGGTGTGTAGAGTACGACTTGCACATAGAAAATCAGATTTTAGGTTGTTACAAAATATAAGTTTTATGTTAACAGTTTAGATGAAAATTGACATACCATCGGTACGACTATAGTACAGAGTTTTAGTAGGCTTGTCTTGGTTATGAAAAATAGATAATAGCGTCGTCTATTATTTCGACTCTTTGTGTTAGTACACTTTGTGTGTATTGAATGAGATATTTGGGGTAATTAATTTTACACTAACTATATAAATTAATTTATACCCCAAGGTTATTATAAATAGTGCTTATCCTCATAATCCTGAAATAATTATTAATTTGCATACATTTAATATTCGTTGTTTTGATTCATTGGAGGGTGCGATCTTATATGGGTCTATATTCTCGGTGAGTTAGATAGCGGAATTATTTATATGGTAAATATTAATTATTGACGAAATTCACGTCCTGAAATATCGAGATTGACGATACTTCCTTAAGGAAGCTTATAAGTTTTGATTGGGCCAAATCCTACAGGTGAATTTGATTATCCAGCAATTAAATAAGTTAAGCGGAAGAGCTTAAGGAATACTAAGATACCGATTAAATTAAATTGTCACTAATTAAATTTAATTGGCGGGTATCGAGAATCTTAACGAGGGAAAAAATGGTAAGCATTTAATAATATGAGTTCAATGCTAGATGGTCTTGAGATTATGGGTTAGAGTGCAATTATAGTTTTTTAGTGGTGTGAATTGTAATTCAGTGTTTTATGAAAA
>JAULJZ010011775.1:0-16384 GCA_032270985.1 Heliamphora pulchella | reverse complement strand
TTGGATGACTAGTTCTTTTTGCTAGATTGTTGTATATGTTGGTATTTCCTATCCATGCGGGTTGTGCGTGGAATATGGTTTTTTTGTTAGGTCCCTCGTCAGTTCGGCGGGGGGGTGGATTTTCTGTGTTGTAGGGGGTTTTCCTACTAGTTACTCATGTAATCACCAGGGGTATGCCCCTTGAAAATTTGTATTTTTTTTTATGTTACAATTAATTACCCAAAAAAATCACAAGTTTTCTATCAAGCTAACACGAGCCTCAAAATGGTTTGACTTCATAAAATCCCACGTTTCCATCCTTAAAACCATGTATATCAACAATGCAGATAACGTTTTCACAGTTAAAGAAAAACAGTAACCAAAACGTTATTTTCCACTCGGACCACACCATCGAGGAAAATAAAACGATAAAATGATTCCTATTTACAAAGGGACAGAGGTAACAACTATAGACTCCTGCCCATTACCTAATCCCTAAATCATTTAAGACCTGTTAAGTAATAACAAGTTCTATACGGAATCACCACAACGTAACTGTTGACTTTGCGGGCCCAAAACCCAAGGGACAAAAGCACCCACCCCTTATTTACGAGAATTACCCCGAATGACAAAGGTACCTACTCTGCGCACGTTTTTTAACTTCCACCGAGGGCAACTCGTGCCAAATACCCATTATCCAAGCACATCTAGAGAATCATTTAAAAATCAACCCGTAGCTCAACTACAAAAATATTTTCACAATTATACATTAAACATGTATAAAGATCCATCCATCAACATAGAGATCAAATAAAATATTTTCAAAATATTTACTCCGTTTTTATCAAAACGTTTCAAAACTGAGACTCAACCCCGAGGGTTAGCTCCAAACCTCCAAACCTCCAAAACACACGTTTTAAGATTTTCACGGATCCTCTGGTTTCAAAATCACCTTTTGAAAACCATAACCATCCACAAGTCTAATATCATGTAATAAACCAAAAAAAGTGCAAACATGCTTTTTATCCGAATAAACAATGTTTAAACATGAAACATGATATTAAAAGCAGTTTTAACTGGTGAAAAAGTATATAATTGCACGTAACACTCTTTAACAACTATACAGTGTAGGATCCTACCTCGTTGAGTTAAAAACTCGACACCTCGATCCACGTGCAAAAATGAATTTTGTCAGAATAAAATTCTGTTCGGATGAAAGCGTAGCCCACCACGAGAATACTAAGGATCAACTGTCTGATCATCGAAAATCGAGCCCGGAGCTCATCAAAATCTAGAGAGAATGTAGAGAAAATCAAAACTTGGCTTAGAAGCTAACTTTTTCCAAAATATCTCCCAAGGGTCTGATATTTATAGAATCTCCCGCCAGGCTATCACCGCTCGAGCGGCCATCGCTGGGTAAAAAACTAAAGAAAAGGAATAAGGCCGAACATTCCTTAAAACCTCATTTTTCTCCTTTGAACATATCTTTCATGCACGTCTGTATCCAAAGCCCAAATAGTCACCTAAAACATCACCCAGACCGAGCGTTAATTCCTACTCCATCAATACTTAAATCATTTCTAAAATAAAATGGGTCAGGGTCTCACAATATGAAGGAAGTCCCAAGGCATCTTCGATACGAGTAAGCCGTTTAGAGACCTTTTTGAACTCCCCTTTAATTTCTTGGGTGAAGGATTTTATTAAATTCTTACAAATGACTTTGATGATTTGGTGTGAGTAGGACCAACATCGGGAGTCACATGAGGAGGAGCATCGGCTTGAGCATAGGCTCTTTCTTTGTCTTCTTCTTCGCCCTCTTCAACTACTTCCGGCACTCGCCTTTATCTTCCAACCTTAGGTTGCCATTCCCCATCTTGCAAGGTATAACCCATTTGTTTTTAAGTGATATCATTGAAGAAATCGAAGGGTTTTGGTAGAACAAAGTTTGATGGAGATGGAGATAAACTGAAAGACTCAAGAAGTGGAGTAAGAAAAGCACCATATGAAAGAGTGGGGTTTTGTACCCTCTTTAGCTAGCATCCACTGACAAATAAGAGAGGAAAGATCAAGAAACTTACCCATGTATACACACCACATGAGGAAACAATCTAGATAGGAAATATAACTTCTTGAACCACTACGTGGGAGAATGTTGTAAGTGATAATAAGATGGATGATTTTTGCCTCAAAAGTGAGTTGGGAATATTTAAGAGCAAGTGCGAATTTGATTACCCTTTCATTCATAACCATTGGCAAAAAAGTTTGAGGGGTAAAGTCACGTTTCATAATCCAATTTGTGGATGATCGTGGACAAACAAAATCTCCCCTACCAAGACCAAAAAGATTTGCAATGTCTCTATTGGTAAAGTGATATTGTTTTCCAAATAAGTGTGTGAAAAGATGAGTGTAGAGATCGTTGACATGGGGTTTATCCTCTTTCACAAGATTTGCATAAAATAGACGAGTGTGTTGAGGAAATACACTCTTAGGCTGATAAAATAAGTAAAGACCCCATCCAACCCTAGTTAGGAATCGACAAACATTTGGAAAATAAATATCCATAAAGCGCATATCCAAAAACTTACCGAAGATGGGTTCAAGGGACCAAAGATGAGTTTTATAGAGAGTTTCGGCTCGTCCCGTGGAGAACCATTGATCACTTTCCTCCGATGTGTCCTCTCTAGCAATAGATTTTTCTTTTCGACCTTTAGTTCTAGGAGGCTTTTTAGAATAGAGAGATGTGATGAGAGGATGGAAGAAATTGGAATGATGGAGGAGAGGAATTTGAAGAGATCAGTTGGGGGAAAAGAGAGAAGAAAATCTATTTGAGAAAAGAAAAAAAATATGAACTGAGGTGTGGTTCGGTCGACTTAGGGTTTTTAAATCCCGAGGATTCAGTCGACTGAAGTAGGGGACTTAGTCGACTGAATTGCTGAAGAATTTTCCGAATTTGTACCACAGACAGTTCGGTCGACTGAAGAGAGTAGTTCGGTTGACTGAATGTATGCTATGTAAAAACAATTCTTTTGGTTTTAATTATGATTAAATCTTATTTTTCACACCACATCCCGAACATGTAATAAGCCTAATTCTCTTTGTATTAAAATAAATCTATCTTCATTTAGTGGTTTTGTAAAAATATTGGCCCATTGTTCATTAGTGCATACAAATTCAAAAAAAAAATATCACATTTTTGCACATGGTCACAAATAAAGTGGTGTCTTATTTCTATATGTTTAGTTCGTGAATGCAATATGGAATTTTTAGATATATTGATTGCACTTGTGTTGTCACATTTTATTGACACAATATCATAATTTAATTTTTAATTTTTAAGTTGTTGCTTCATGTATAACACTTGGGTACAACAACTTCCAGCGGCTACATATTCTGCTTCGGCTGTGGATAAAGTTACAGAATTTTGTTTCTTGAAAAACTATGAAACAAAGGACCTTCCTAGGAAAAGACAAGTTCCACTCGTGCTTTTGCGGTCAATTTGGCACCCAACAAAATTCGCGTCAAAGTAACCTATCATTTCAAAATAAGTAAAGTTTGGATACCATAGGCATATGTCTAAGGTGCCAATCAAGTATCTTAAAATTCATTTTATTGCAATTAAATGAGATTCTTTAGGTGAGGCTTGAAACCTAGCACACATGCACACACTAAACATTATGTCGGGCTACTGGTTGTCCTTGCTCATCTCGGTTAAGCTTGATTGAGGGGATCATGGGTGTTCCCAAGACTTTTCCTTCTTCCGTGTTGAATCTTTTGAGTAAGTCCCTTACGTACTTTGATTAATTCACAAAAGTCTCATTCTTGGCTTGTTTAATTTGTAGCTTGAGGAAGAATGTGAGTTCCCCCATCATGCTCATCTCAAATTCTTCTTGCATACAAATTGAAAAATCATTGCACAAATTTTCATTAGTAGCACCGAAAATGATATCATCGACATATATTTGAACTATGAGCATGTCATCATTTTCCGTTTTGATAAAGAGTGTTGTGTCAACTATTCCTCTTGTAAAACCATTTTCTAATAAAAAGCCACTAAGTATTTCATACCAAGCTCTATGGGCTTGTTTTAGACCATATAAAGCTTTTGATAATTTAAAAACATGATTTAAATAATGATAGTCTTGAAAACTCGGGGGTTGTTTCACATAAACTTCTTCATTTATAAATCCATTTAAAAATGCACTATTTACATCCATTTGAAAAAGTTTAAAATTTTTATAAGATGCATATGCAAGTAACATGCGGACGGCTTCCATTCTAGCTACCGGTGCATAGGTCTCATCAAAATCGATACGTTCCTCTTAATTGAAACCTTGTGCCACTAATCTAACTTTATTTTGGACAACAATTCTATTTTCATCCTTTTTGTTCCTATATACCTATTTAGTTCCAATTATAGTGTGGTTTTTAGGTCTAGGGACTAAATTCCAAACTTTATTTCTTTTAAATTGATTTAATTTTTCTTTCATAGCCATAGTCCAAGATTCATCATCTAAAGCATCATTTATATTCTTAGATTCTTCTTGGGATACAAATGCAAAGTGATTACAAATATTTTTAAAGGAGGATCGAGTGATTACCCCACGTGAAGGTTCACCTATGATTTGATCCATAGGGTGACCTTTTACTATCTTCCATTCATTTGGCTAGTCTTCATGGTTCTCTTGATCTTGAACATGGTTATTTGGAGGATCATGAACTTCGATACTTTTTTCTTTATCTTCTTTGATTTGTAAGTCCTTCACTGCTTTGCTAATTTCTATATCATCATCATTTGGAAGCTTGGAAAAAAAAGGGTTAGCCTAATCAAAAGTCACATGAACAGATTCAATTAATGTCATGGTTCTCTTATTATATACTGTACATGTCTTACTATTTATGGCATATCCAAGAAAAATGTCTTCATCTAATTTTGAATCAAACTTGCCTAAATCATTTTTATCATTTAAGATAAAACGTTTGCAAGCAAAAACATGAAAGTATGAAATGTTGAGTTTTCTTGCATTCCATAGCTCATAAGGAGTTTTATTTAAATGAGGCCTAATGTAAACTCAGTTCATTACATAACAGGCAATATTGACTCATTCGGCCCAAAAGTACTTAGGTAATTTATATTCATTTAACATAGTTCGAGCCATTTCTTGTAAAGATCGATTCTTTCTCTCTACAACTCCATTTTATTGAGAAGTTCGAGGAGCCAAAAAGTTATGAGAAATACCACTTTGATCACAAAAATTTTTAACATCTTTATTTTTAAATTCTCCTCATCTATAACTACGAATGTGCAAAATGTAATAGCCCTTTTTATTTTGAATTTTTCTACAAAGTTTGGCAAAAATATGGCATACTTCATCTTTAGATGCAAGAAATAATACCTAAGTGAATCTTGAAAAGTCATCAACTATGGCAAATGCATAAGCTTTTCCACCAGTACTTTGAACTTAAGTATGACCGAATAAATCAAGATGAAGTAATTGTAGTGGTCTACTTATAAAAATTTCTTGTTTCTTTTTTAAACTAGTTTTGGCTTGCTTACCAAATTAACAAGCATTGCAAACGTTGTCTTTAACAAATTTGGTGTTAGGAAAACCTTTGACCAAGTCTTTCTTGACAAATTTGGATAGGAGATCCATGCTAACGTGACCTAGCCTCATATGCCATACCAACTTGTTTCATTTATAGCTGAAAAACATTTGACATTTTGGGAATCCAAGTTTTCAAAGTCAATTGTATAAATATTTTCAAAACGATTTGCAACAAATAAAACTTTGTGTTTTTTAGTATTTTTCACAATACAAGTGTCATGCATAAAAGTTGCACTAAATCCTTTATCAAATAATTGACTTATGCTTAGAAAATTATATTTTAGGCCATCAACAAGAAGTACGTTATCAATGAAGAGGGGAGGCTCCTTGCCAACCTTACCTACACCAATGATTTTGCTTTTTTGTTATCTCTAAAAGTTACATAGCCTCCCTCCTTAGGTGTTAAACTTGAGAATTTGAATTTGTCGCCCGTCATATGTCTTGAGCTTCCACTATCCGTGTACTATTTTTCTTTTAAGGAGGAGGATATCAAGCACACCTACAAGACAATTTAAGTGATTTTCTTTGGTACTCAAATCTTTTTGGGTCCTATAGGATTAGTGACCTTAACTCTTCAAACAATTTTTAAGACACTATTATTTCTTTCTAATGGGCAATCAAATTTAATATGTCCATTTTTCTTGCATAGAAAATAAGTTACATGTTCATAAAAATTTGAAGATGAGCT
Source organism: Heliamphora pulchella (assembly GCA_032270985.1). Classification (NCBI taxonomy): domain Eukaryota; kingdom Viridiplantae; phylum Streptophyta; class Magnoliopsida; order Ericales; family Sarraceniaceae; genus Heliamphora; species Heliamphora pulchella. The sequence goes on along the minus strand of JAULJZ010011775.1, from coordinate 10,114 downwards.
TGATTAAGTTTTGAATTCTTTCACAAAATAGCTCTTAAAGTCTTTAGCCTTTTTAACGCTTACTACACTGTTAAAACCAATTCCTTTCTTGTTTAAGGAGATCCTTTGAGCTCCCAAGAGCTTTTTCAAATTTTCTTTTTCATTTGTGAATTTTTAAATAATTTTAGAGTAATTTTTCACTTTCTTTTCCAAATCACAGTAGCCATTTTTCTCAAGAGATTTTTTCTTTAAATTCTTAAGTTCTTTTCTCAAAAATTTATTTTCTTTTTCTAACTAAGAAAACTCATTTTTCAAAATTTTGGTTAATTTATCAAATTTAACTCTTAAAATAAATTTTTCCTTTTTCAAAGAATCAACTTGCAAATCATGATCTTTTTGAAAAGTTGAAAAAAATTCTTTTAATTCATTTAAAACTTTAGATAAGTTTTATTTTTCAAACTCAACATTTGTATTTGAAACTTTTAAATTCTCAAGTTTTCTAGAAATATTTTCATTTTTCTTTTTCAAAGTTATGTTTTTCTTTTTCAATTTTAAAAAACATTTATGTAAGCTATATGGTTCATTTTTAAGTTCATCATAGGTTGGTATGGAATCGTCACAACTACTAGACTCATTACAAGAATTATAATCAAGTGCTTTAGAATTGTGGTGAGAATTTACCTCCTCATTCACGTCAGTCATTAAGCAAAGGTTGACTACTTCATCATTACTAGAGTTTTCACTTGACTCGTTTGAGTCCGAGTCATCCCATGTAGTAGCTTTCGTAGCTTTCTTTTTCCTCTTGGAGTCCGTTTTGAGTAAAGGGCACAACGGTTTTATGTCTCCGATTTTCTTACAATTGTAGCAAGTAATGGGTTCTTTCTTGTACTCCTTTTTGCTTGAGTTACCTTTGTCAAATCTTATGCCACGGAACTTTCTTGTAAACTTTTTATCTCTCTTAAAGAATTTTCTTATCCTTCTGGTAATGAGAGTTATGTCATCATTGTTAAGTTCTTTGTCTTCCACATCACTAAAACTATCCTTGGAGACTTTGAGGGCAATGGACTTCTTGTCTTTATTTTGCTCGTTAGCTTGTTCATTGATTTTGACCTCATTTGTAAGCAGAGAACCAATTAGCTCATCCAATGTCATCACTCTAAGATTTCTTGCCTCCGCAATGGCTGTTGCCTTAGCTTCTCATATAAGCGGCAAAGTTTTGAGTACCTTTTCTTAACAAGTCATAAGATGGGTAAGTTTTTCCAAGAGTATTAAGAGAGTTTATAATATGAGTGAATCTAGTATACATGCTTCAAACAGTTTCATTTTCAATCATCTTAAATCCTTCATACTCACTAGTCAATCTAGCAGTTCTAGAATTTTTAACATCTTGAGTTCTTTCATAAGTAATTTCTAATTTTTTTTAAATTTCTTTTGCACTTTTACAAATCATGATATGGTTATATTCATTTGCATCAAGAGCACAATATAAAGCATTCATAGCACTTGAATTTATTTGAAGTAATTTCATATCATTATCATTCATATCTTCATCGAGTTTAGGAACCTCTTTACCTTCAACTACTTTAGTGGAAATGAAATTTCCTTGAGCAATTACTCTCCAAGCTCTTTAATCCATTGTTTGAATAAAAATTCTCATTCTTTGTTTCAAAAAAGTGTAATTAACACCACAAAAGATTGAAGTTCTTGTAGTGAATTGACCCTCGCTAAAAGGGGATACACCAAGATTAGTAATAGATTTTTTCACAAAAAATTTTTAGGTAAAAATATGACCTAAGCTCTGATACTAATTGTGAGTGTGCTGTAATCCCAAGAGGAGGGTGAATTTGGTATTTTAATATTTTTTACATAATATTCCAATTAAGATATATTAATCAAATTTTATTCACAATGTAAAGATAAACAATAAACAATTATGAAAGTAAAGAGTTTAAGAAAAAGAGATAACAAAACCAAGATTTTTACAAGGTTCGGCGTTACGGCCTACGTCTTACGTCCTTACCTCAAGTGTGCCGCTTGAGGATTCCAATACTCCCTCTTTAAGGCGGAGAAGTCTCTCTCCTTTGCTAGATGGAGAAACCTTTACACCAAGAGCACTCTAGCTCTTTAACCCAAGTGAATCCTCTCACTTAAATATGGCTAAACCCTAGCCTCAATTACAACAAGAAAGAAGTAGAAATCGTACAAATGAAAGCTCCTTCAATGAGCAAATGAGTACAAAATATAGCACACTAGTTCACTCTAAAAAAATATATCAATTAAAGCTCAATGAGAATTCTAGGGCTTTCTCTCAAAATATGAACAAAAGAATGAAAGATCTTTGGAGCACAAATTGAAAGCACAAGAGAGAATAGAATGCAAGGCTTGTTGATGCTTTTGAAAGTACTCAAAGGCTATATTTATAGGATAAAAATCTGAGCTAGCCGTTGGGCTAAATATGAAATTTTTAAACTAACCGTTGCAGCCAAAATTTGAATTTTCGTCAACTCAGTCGACTGACCTGGGAGGTTCGGTCCACTGAACTGTCTTTCCATTGAACAAAAATTTTGGCAGAACAACTTTAGTCGACTGACTGTCCTGCCTCAGTCGACTGACCTTTTATAAAACAAATTTTTCATTTTAAAAACATTTTTAAGCACTTCAAAGTTTATCGTTGTTATGTAAAATGTTTTTCATGAAATTTTAAGAAACTTATGGTCCATCTAAAGTCTTCCTATGAGCTTCAAACAATATGTTTATGAGATTGAACTTACATAGTTCCTAATCTCAATACATTTAAAAATTAATAACTTTTCTCTTCACTTGCTTCAGAACTTGTAGCAAAGATGGTTCATTTTGCATGCTTCATGGCTTCCAAGTTTCATCCATAATTGAGATTTATCATAAATTTTCTGTACACAAGCTCAATTGCACAACTAGATACCTTAGTTTGTTATCATAAAAATAGATGTTAAAACCTTGTTAGGCCAACACCCGATACTTGACACAAGAGCAAACTAAACAGACTCCACACTAGGAAATCCAAAGAATAGACTTTATCGGCCATTGAATACTTAAGCCATCACAATTGACACTCGTTGTAAAATAATAACCACATCATCTAGTTTCATACCATGGCTGTTTTATTCAGGTCACCACGACATTAGGTTAGGTCAGCCAAATTAGGCTCTCTTCGACTTTCCTCCTAAAGAGTTAGTGGTACCCTTCCACAGTGTCAACCCAAAGTCTGGGATAACAATTCTAGAAAGTTCAAAAAGACACTCCTAAACCACCAAAGTATGGCACCATTACATTCACGTACGTTATGTTCTCATACGTTACGCTTCCATATGCAACATATTTCAGGAGCACGATTCAAGACATAACATGACTCAAAACATAATACGGCTCTAGATAGACATGGTCCAACTGTACCAATCATGACCCAAAAGCGTAACCGACATTGGTAAAAAATGCACTCAAAATGATCATAACAATGAAGAAGGTACAACTTGATGTGATACCTAAAGGTACAACTCTAATGCATTCTTCCAAAAATCATACTATGCATGATTTTATTCTTATAACACCATATAACGTAAGTTACAATACCCATATTAGCCATGCTTGCATACCCATAAATCATACAGCATACATGACAATAAATTAACACACTTAGGTTATAACAATTTCAGCTTTAGTCCCAATTCCAGATTCATTAACAGTTATAAGGAAATTCATTTGGACTATCAAGTTAACTTCAAACATTCTGATTTTTGGACACAAACTAGATTATGAAGCCTACTAACTTTTTCATGAAAAGCACCTTGTCATAGACCAATAAAAATAGGATTTTAACTCACACAAAAAGAAGGGTTGAATCTGTTCAGGGACAAATTCTGTTATTTCCAAATTTACTATCAATTAAGAGAAAATTCGTTTGAGGTATCAAATTAACTTTATTTGTTCTGAATTTTGGACACAAGTTAGATCACGAGATCCTCTAAATTATTCATGGAGAACAATTTGTATTAGTACAATAAAATTAAGTGTTTTAACTCTCACAAGATAGAGGGCTGAATTTGAGCAGATTCTGTTATACTAGATTATTCATCAATCAAAAGAAAATTTGTTTTGGGTACCAAGTCAACTCTAAATGTTCTAAGTTTTGGACAAAAGTTATACAGAAAATTCTCTAGCTTTTTCATGAAGAGCACATTTTCATATACTCAACAAAAACAAGTGTTTTGATATTTATAAGAAAATGGACTAAATTTGTCGAGAGAGACAAATTCTGTCCATCAACTTTAAAAATAGATTTGACATATCAAAAGTGTTCATAATTCATCAAATTTGGCAGAAAAAATAGAAAAATTTGTTAGGAACAACTTTCATGAGGAACCATTTTTAGTTTAGGTCTCTATATTGGAGTTTTGGTCGCTGCAAGAGAGCATGGCAGAAAATTGCACGATTTTGAAAAATATTAAATATATCAAAATGTACCCATATAAATTCCTCCAAATAAATTCTATTTGAAATTTATCCTAAATATATAATTCGGTATATAAAATTTGACACAATGGAATTTTTCTAAAATTTATTTAAAGTGTTTAAAGTTGGGTCCAACAGTTAAGAAAATTTGGAACTGAACTTAAGGTTGATTAACATAGTCTTTATACATTTTTGGCATGGATTTAAAACTAGACCCCAAGACCCTGAACCGCCGGACGCCAGGGACCCCAACCCCAGAGACTCCAAGACCCCTGGATGCCCGGGACCTCATAGTCACAAACCCTGGGACCCTTGGACAGCCGAAACACCTAATCTCCGGTACCTTGAACCGCTAAAATCCCGGGACCCTAGGACCTCAGAATCCCTAGGGATCTCGAACCCCCAAGACCTTAGACCATCGGGGCTTTGTAGTCCCATACCCCAGGACTCCCAGACCCACGGACCCTAAGACCCCATAACCCTAGAACCCCGGACCCTCAAAACCCCATAGCCCCAGACTTCGGGACTCCCGAACCCCCAGACTCTCGGGACCCCAAGAACTCGAACCCTAGACTGCCAGTAAATATTTGAGGTTAGGGCTGTCGAGCGTGATGGATAGCTGAGGGCAAACAAAAATGGGTAGGACTATCAATTTGAGGTTTATATACAAGAGTAAATAAGTAATTTTACATTTAGTCCCATGGGACTTGTTATCCATGGATTATCTATCTCATCCCCCCATGGAGCTAATTATCCTCCAATCTATGGGATTAAAAGTCATTCAGGATAATTAGTCTCACCATTATGTAAGTAAACGAATATGGGATTAAGAAATTTCTTGAACTAATAGTCTAAATTATTTTTGCCAAAATAGTAGAACGGTATCTATAATCCTATTTGTTATTTCATAGTATTTTAGAAAATATATGGGGTGTATGTATATTGTTATCATTAACAATACAATTGTTGTGGAGGCCGACGAGCGGTGTGTGTTGTACGAAACCTTGAAGAACAACTGTTGTATTTTTAATGAACTCAGCTCTTGAATATATTTTTATTATCGAATTCATTTCATTATATAGAGCCCGTCGAATTTATCGGCCATACGAAAAATAAAAGTTGAACCAATATCTATAGCCCGGTGATGGAAAAATATCTGTTTTACTATTTTTCTTTAAATTTACATTTACCAGTCATTTATAACTTTTTCCCCCTTAAAATTATATGCATTCACCGTTCATTTATTTATAGGTAAATATAATCTAATTGCATAACTGCAGATATCGAATTAATTTTATCTTTTATATAAATAACAAACTTAACGAACTCTACACAATAAATAAAGCCGATCCTAAAAATATATTAAAAAATTAAACCAATTAAAAACATTGTCTCTCAGGAGCACCCGTTAGTCCACCAGCATGAGTAGGAAAGACGGCCGTGGACCTGTGGTATAAGGTTCTTGATATAGATTTGTTATTTAACTTATTTTGATTAGTATGGATATGATTTTTTTTTAAAAAAGTGAATGCTATGACTAAATCTTGTGAAATCTTAATCCTTTATGTAATTTATGTGATTGATTATTCCATTTAGTTGTTTATTTGGTTATTTTATTTATTTTATTTATTTTATTTATTTTATTTTTGAAAATTTTAATAAATTTTTTTATCATTTAATTAAACTATTATACGTTTTGATTCCTCATATGGAGATGTGTTGAAAAAATAAATTTTTCTATCAAAATATAAAAAAATTCAGAAAAACAAAAACAAGCCAAAAAAAGCCAAATTTTATGTTGTTGATTTTTATTTTTAGTGTATTTTTTTATAATTTAGTCAAATTATTATACTTTTGACTCGTCGTATTGAGACGATTTGAAAAAATAAAGAATTTTATTAAAAAGATTAAAAAAAATTTAAAATAACAAAAATTTTGAGATTTACTTTATAACTTGTGTTTGTGACAGATTTTTTGTAAGTTACTTCCTTTATTTTTTCTTTTTTTTATTTTTTTAGTTTAAATTTATATTTTTCTCAGTTTCTCGTAAAAGGAAAAATCTTAAAAGTATGTCTATTTGTATTAAAGTTCAAGAAATCTCATTAAAGTTGAAAAAAAGGTAATTTAAAGACTTTATAAAGTGATTTTTTTGTCTTATTTATATTTTTTAATTTTTTGACCAAATTTTTTACTTTTAAAACTGTTTACGACGAGAGAATCTCGTAAATATAATCGTTTCTCTATCGCTAAAGATGAAAAAAGTAATTTAAAAAAGGGATTTCAAAAGAGGCTAAAGTGAGACATTCTTTCCAACACGTAAATGGTTGGGAGACATCACGTTCTCATCAATAAAACTTTGACGATGCATCACATAAGGAATTTAAATTATAAGCCAGTTAGCCAAACAAGGCACAAAAATGAAATGTATTTACGCAAGCTGCACCTACACTTTCGTATTTATTAAAAGAAAAATGTTCAAAACCTTATAATTGAGCCAAGCATGGGTGTTTTGCATTGCTCAAATCAGTAAGTTATAGAGTGTTATTTGTAACAAAAGTTACAAGTATTTAGTAATATTGTAACTTGTAATTGAAATTTTTAAAAAACTAGTTAAAAGTTGTGGTAAAAATTGTGAATATATGAAAAAATATATAATTTATAATTAAAATTAGTAATAAAAAGTTAAAAACTATTAACAATAGTTTTGCCAAACACCCCCGAAAAGTAATATATTTGCAATGTCTAAAAGTCATGTCTTCTCTAATGGATTGGAGAGGTTCAATTGCCTATTTTGATCCAAAATTAACTCATTTTGATCACGCTAGCTATTTATATTATTGTTTTAAGAGTGTAAATTATTTATACAAAAAATTAAATTGATTGGATATCTTTAAGTATTTGAACAAATTAATCACATTTTTATTAAAAATGAACGGTGTATGTATTTTACAGTTTATTTTTTTAACACAAATATAATTTGTTGAGATATTTATCAATATCCAATCAATTTGATGTTTTGCATAGATATTGTATAAATTGAAAATAATAAAATAAATGGAGAAACTGGACCTTACAAAATTTTATCCTTACTAAATTTAAATAGTTTTCATGTTACACTTTTTTTATTCATGTTATAACTAGAAGAAGGTAAATAAATAAATAAATGTTGACAACAGTTGAAAAACAAATAATAAGTCATATTTTCTTTTAAAACTTATTCATTTGTCTTTAGGCAACTTTTTAATATTCTTTTTGTAAAAAAATAATAATTTTTGACTTTTCTATTTCTCTTAACTAGAAGAATCTTAAAAAATAGACCTTTTTTTTTAATTAAAAAAATCTACTAGAAAGGAAAAAAGTAAAAAAAAATGCTTTTAAAACTTCACACATATGACAACCACCATAATCCAATACCATTTTGTTTTTTATAATAAATAAATTTTGAAATACAAAAAGTAATTACAAAATCAATTACAAAAAGAGTATGGATCGAAATGGTTTTTTACATGTGAAATTCCACCACTAAATATTGTAAAATCCTAACTATTCATCTAATTTTTAATTTCTGTAATTGATTTTTATATTCCGCTGTTAGAGAATATTATTAAAAAAATAAAAGAAAAATATACTAACTTTCTTGAGATATGTAATTAATACATAAATACCATTGTGTCTCAAGAAGTTACAATCTCTTCCTTAAATTTTCTATCTATTACATTAATTAATGGTTAGTTGGGATTAGCGTTAACGACTTAAAATACTAATATTGATTTTATCCGTATTAAATCCTTTAGTTTTTCTTTGTATAACATAAATATACTAATATTAATCAATCTATATAATGATTCAAAAAGAAAACTGAAATGATTTTTTAAATTATTAAAATGTTTGTGCATTAACTACAAGCTTAAAAACAAAATCACCCTGTATTATCCAAAAATAAAAGAAAAGAGAAAGGGGGTGTAAGCTAAAAGGTAGAATTATTGAATTTGTGGAGATATTGCATGAATGGTCCAATCTTGATCTGGTAAGGTAAGAGATAATCAAAGCTTGAAAATCCATGAATGGTTGGGAGTAAGGATAAAGGCATGAAAGTGAGATTGATTGATTTGAAGTTAGGCTATGGTGGGCTCCAGCTCATGGCATGCCAATTTTGAAGATCTATACTGATGGATGACCTTCACTTTTTTTTTCTTTTCTGTTTCTTTGCATGTTTATGACTTGTAACCAATAAAAAGATGGCATGTATCACATTCTTACCTATTCTGTTGAACTGAACTTGGATTGAAAAGGAATGCTCTTAGCATTCCACTTAAAAAATTATTTATTAAAACACCGAGGTGTTTGGTAAAATTTTTAGTTTTTGTTTTTAGTTTTTTGTTATTATTTTTAATTATAAGTTACAATTTATTTCAAACACTTATAAGTTTTGCTATAATTTTTAACTATTTTTTTTATTTCAATTACAAGTTACAATTTTTATCAAGCACTCACAATTTATACAACAACCTATAATCTATAAATTACTAATAGTAGCATTCCCAAACACCCCCACTATATTTTAGCAATAAAAATAGGGCTACTTTTTAGGTAGAGTTTGATTTCTCTATGAACTTTTGGCAGCTTTTATAAAGTTAATTTTTTGTTAGATTATGTGTCTTGTATTTTATTGGATCTGTATTTATTATATTATTTGGTCTATATATAATTAAATTAGGATGAGAATAAGAGAATACTAAAAATTCTTTATATATAAAGTTTATAATAATATAAGCTTATGTACTTTTAAAGTTTCCACGTATGTGCCTATAAATATGATACAAATAAAATCCTAAGATTAAAGAAAATATGTGAGAAAATTGTGTGAGAACAATTTGAGAGGTTAGTTAGTAGAGAATAAGGAACGGTTATATTTTTTCGCATTCGATATAGTGAAATATTTGCTTTCTCCCTCGTAGACATAGGCCAATGTGGACTGAACCATGTATATCCTCGACGTTGATTAGTTTTTTGATTTTTGGGCATAAATTTTTGCTTCTATTTGCAATTGGAGTTTTGTGTTCAAATCTCAACAAATAGTATCAGAGTCGACAGTTGAAAATTCGAGGCCATGTAGATAATTGAAGTAAGGTATAATTTTTGATTTCATATCGTATTATCAAGAATTATTTATATTCGTACAAAAAAAAATAAAAAACAAAAAACAAAAACTAGAAAATCTGGTGCACCATTGATGTAGCTGGTGCAAAACTATTCTTGATTTGGAAGGAGGCATAATACATCTTTTTGTGAAGCTGCAGTTTGTTGGGCTAATTCATCTCTACACGAAAATCGAGTTGAGATAAAGTTAGGTTTTCTGTGAGAACGGATGTACTTTGTTTGCTGAAGCCATTTACGGTTGTTTAGTTTTTGCCTATCAAGAATATTTGGAAGGTTCTAAAATTTGTATAGGTGGTATTTGACATTGTTAAAATTAGTAGTTTATAAATTTTAATTTATAATAAAAATTATAAATATTTGATAAAAATTATAATTTATAGTTAAAATATAAAAAAATTAGTTATAAATTATAATAAAAATTATAAATATTTAAAAAAAATTATAACTTATAATTAAAATTAATAATATAAAACTAAAATTATAACTT
>JAULJZ010011764.1:0-16385 GCA_032270985.1 Heliamphora pulchella | reverse complement strand
GAGTAGAGGATAAGAGAATGGAAAAAGGGGGGGTGGGGGGGGGGGGGGGGGGTGGGGGGGGGGTTTAAACTAAATAACTCATTAGTTTAAGAGTTTAAAGGCCAATTCATGACTAATTGGTAAGATTTAGGAATGAATCTAATGGGTGACATTAGGAGTCTTAAATTCTAATCTTATTGAGTCATGATTGGAGAATCAAATTTTGTGGTTTCATTAAAAAACTTCGAACGTTATTCAAAAATCTTTTCACACATGGTTGAGCAATTTGGATTTATAGAACAATGTAGCTATATTTAATCCTAAGGGCAGTGAAACATAGGAAGATAGAATTGGAATAACTATGAGGTGGAATTGGGATACTTAAGAGAAGATATTGAATCATAAAAATTGAGTATTTAACCTATCTATAGATTACTTATTTTGATATTATGTCAAATTGATTTGGCTCATAAGAATTGAATTAATTGTGAATGTAAGATGTACGGATGTTAGTTTGGGACTTTTGTGAATAAATTGAATATGGTAACTTGTTGAAATAAACTCATGGTTTAACCTATGTATATGTGAAAAGTAAATGCTAAGCCCGTTAATTTAAGCTATATAATACAATGAACAATGAGTATCATTGAAACTGTAGCAAAATAGAGGGTTGTAAAAATTAAGGTGAGATTCTAACACATTTAAGTAGCAAAAGCAAGATAAGGACAATGAATAAAAGGAAATGACCCGGATGATTAAAATATTGGTGATACCACATAAGTAATTAACTTGATGTTAATGAGTTAAGTTCTTGGTTTAATTGGAAAAGATTTGGAAGGTCGTGAACGTGTAGCAACTAAGAACTTGTGATTGAATAAATATTTAGAATGAAATGATTTGAAGTTAATTAAGGAAAAGAAGACCACGATGGATTTATATTTGAAACTTGTTGAATTAAATATGGAATTCAAAATGAGTGAATTGATGTGAAACGTTAAGTAAAGAGAGTTGGATAATTTAGAACATTATTATTCTTGCGTATAAAGTTGTATGGATAATGAGTTGTTGATACGCAAATATAAAACATGATATGAAATTTATGATATTGAAATGAGAAAATGTGAAACTTGGTTTGGGATGTGTGATATGTATGCGATAAAATAATCATTAAAGAACATGATTTCCTTAATGTGAGATTGATGAATCATGTCAATAGTAAAATTGAATCAGTGAATTTCAACAAGAAATTTTGGAATAATTAGGAAAGATTTTGACGCATTTATGATTTAGTTTGCCTAACGAATAAATTCAAATTTGATGAAGCTATGATAACGTGAAAATGATATAAGAGTTGATTTGGGAATTCATGATATGGAATCTAAAATAGAAAGATGTAACAAATGTGAACAAGAAGGAAGATTATGTGGAATATGAAATTGGATTGGGGAGTTGGACTCCCAGTTGTTAATGGATAATAATATGATGAATCAATTATTGAACCGAGTATGGTTGATGTGAACGTGATAAGTTAGGCTTGACTAGCTCCGCGGTGAAAGACCGAAAACTTGCGCAAACTGGGTACCGTTGCTCTCGGGTTAGCCCCAGTAAAACGAATTTGGGTACCGTATCTCTCGGGTGAGGTCCGTAAAACGAGTATTGTCGTAGTGAGTTATAGAATTATTTATTACCCAATGGTTTCGTGTAATCTATTGGGAGAATAGGAAGGGATTTCTATAAACTGCACCCGACATCAGTTCAGTATTTGGTTTATTGAATTGAAAGTGAAATATGGAATAAAAATTGAAGAATGTGAAAGAAAATAATGTTTTTAATATAGATAAGAGTTGAATTAATAGTTGAGTAATTGATTAAGAGAAAACAAAAGTAAAAACAAGAATTAAAGAATGATAAGAAAAATATGTAGTTAATGTGAAAAAAAGGGGGAAGTAATGAAAGTTTAATGGTTGAAAATGAAAGAGAAGTGAGTTAAGTGATAATAATAGATGTGGTTTATTGATAATAAGAGATGCGAAATAATATAAGACCAACTAAGTGAAAGAACATGTAATGATAATAAATATGGGAAAGAACTTGAATGGAAATGAAATGAAAAAGTGAATAAAGAACTGATGAATTGAAAGGAAAATTAACGGTTTTAGGATGAATAAAGAGTGTATTAATAGTTGGTAACTAATTAAAGAGAAAATGAAAATAAGAAATGAAGAAAGAAAAATGGAGAAAAAGAAAAAGTAACCAATGAAAAGCTAGTTTACTAACTGAATAAGAAAAGAGTAATGGGTCTAGTTACAAGTTTTGAGAGTCAAGAAATGGAAAATGAATATATATATTATTTTCTCAAAGTGGACAACAAATGAAAATGTGTGAATTATAAAACGAGAATGGAAAAGAATAATTGAGGATTGTTGTATAATGTTCTGCTAACGCACACTTCACAAATCATGCATTACACTATCTTTAATTTTTATCCTACAAATTTTGGATCACGTTTGTTGAATTAAACATTTTACAGGTTTAAAGAGAGAAGAGATGGGACATGAAGTCTAGTCAGAGATTAAAGCAAACGAAAATGTAACTTTTGTTCTGTATTGAGTAGATGTAATCAATTGTAAAATATAAAGAATAATAAAATGATTTTGGATTAATGTAATAAATATGAGAATACAATGAATGTTCATGTGTGATTTAAATCTGTATATGTTAATTCTTTTAAAGATTGAGGTAGATGTACTGAAAATTGATATGAATAGCCAGTAAGTAGTTTTTGTTTCGATTGGGAGTTTGATTCCAAACTGAGTCTGAGTATAAATTGTTATTTGAATTTAACAGGTTTTTAGAAATTTAGAATAGTTCGAAAAACAGATGAAATTCTGCCGAATTTTTTCTTCAGTTTTATACTTAAAAAAGGTTAAAAGTTGGGAAAGTGAGAACTTTTTAAAATAAGCTAAATTTAATGATTTTTCTTTAATGAGAGCTTAACCACCAATTAAACTATTTTTAAAAGAGATTATTCTTAACATTGAATTAATAAAATTAGATTCTCTCGAGGAAATCACGTGCCACGGGTCAGGCGTGACATATTCTCTTTTTCCTCTACTTCTTGAGCAAAACTACCCCCTACCCAACAACGGTAGCACTGGTGTCCGCGCCGCCCCTCGCAGTTTTTGCACGTTGAACCAGGGTGTTAAGTATACGTAGGTGTATACTCCAGCCACACCGAGGCCACCTGCGTATGTGAGATTGTGAGGGATTTGAAGCACTGCCTCAACCATCTTCTGTTCAGACCCCCCCCCGCAAAGACTATTGAAAAGAGAGGAATTTACACAATGAAAATCGAAGAAGTCAAGAACGGGTCAAAACCAAAATGAAAAGGCAAGACACAAGGGACTACAAACCTGGACGGCCTTCCTTGCGAGGGATGGGTAAACCATCACCTTCTTCGGCGAACTCAAAATCTCCACCAACAAAGATGTAATCGCGGGCATCCATGTCTTGATCAGGGAGCCCGTGAATCAGCACTTGCTTTGAACCCCATTACCGGAGATAATACGAAGCGCAATCCTTGATGTGGCACAAATGGTACAGAGATAGTATCTCTGACACCCGAAGCTTCAGGCTATATATTTGGTTTAGGCAAACCATTGACATCACCACTCGAAAGAAGTTTATTGAGACCTAGTACGGCATCAACCCCAGGACGTTCAAGATCTCCCCAAGTAATGGATGAACGGGTAAATGTACCCCCTTGAACCACAGAAACAATGGGAAATGCCATCTCCTCATCCTTCCCAATAATCTTCTCCTCCTTGTCGGTCTGATCGAAGTACCAGAGCGTCATGAACACGGGGATATCGTACTTAAATCGAAACTTCTCGAGCTCTTCGGGGCTGGTGATGAGGTGGGTATACATCGGACTCCTCTTAATCGAAAAAGGGTGGAGGCGGAGGTAAGTTCGGGGAGCAGAGAACCAGAAGTTGGGAAAAAGAGGATGACAAAAGGCAAACGTAGGGACAAAACTATTGTTATTTGCACCTTTACAATGAAATGGCATGGAGAATTGAAACGACGCAGACAGTTGTCATTTCAAACAGAGGATAAGACGCCTACAAAATGCCTCGGTATCTGCTCACAAGCTGAACTAATCAACAGTCAACACCTGATTTAAAAATACAGATTAAATGCGAGCGAACTGCCAATTGGGGGTTAATTGAGAAACGACATACCGAGCATCTAAGATCTCAACATAAAGAAGTTAGAAACCTCAACGACTCCAATGGCTATAGACGTCATACCGAGGATACGTAGACCTCGACCAAAGAAGTTAGAACCCTCATAATTCAAAGGCTGGGAGAGGCAAACCAAGCATTATGGGACCTCGGTCCATTGGGTTAGAAAAGACGCTAGAAGTGTCACACCGAGAACCAGATTCATCATATTTAAAGATGACAGAAGATCCCTTGTCAAATTCAAAGAGGTTAGAAGTCATTCATCAGTTGGAAAATTCAAACCAAGCATGAGCAGATCTCGGTCGAAAAGGTTAAGTAGACCCTCATCATTTCAAGGCCCAAAGTTCAACCAATACTATTGGTTAGGCAAGGGGAGAGTTTTTAAAGTCAGTAGGGGCAACTTAAAGTCCCCTTACATAGTTACATCACAAACATGCAAAATAAAGATTTAAAAGTACCAGAGGCATTCAAAGTATCATAACGAAGTGAACAAGGGAAATTTCATTAATAGGATCAAAATGTTACAATCAGTACGGACCAGCTTTACAAGTTATGACTACAGTCATGACCATAAGACAGAAGTGCAAAACAAAATTACAAGGTAGTAGATTTTGGGTTCTCCACAACAAAGCAAATTAGGGGCGTCGACATGGACTACTGGGATACCTAGGAACGGCCTGGCCCCGTAGCCTATCAGGGGAGAATTCAAATTTGCCCTCAACGAGTATGATGTCTTCATCATTCTTATCAGAGCTCGGGGGGTCGTAGATCATTGGAAAGATATTTCGCCTTTGACTAAGGTAGTAGATTTTGGGATCTCCACGACACGCAATGGTGTAAAAATGTAAAAGTTTGGGGACACCAAGATGTAGGCCATAACGCTAACTAATCTCAAACATCCTCACGACGATCTGAAAAGAGTTCAACGACAATTGACTTGGGTGAACTCAACATTGGGCCAATAAATCCCTAAGGAGAGATTGAAGGGGGAATCGAACCACAAATTCAACTACAGAAGCTATGGGAAAGCCCACCTCATTTCCCTTACCAAAAAATGCCTCTTTAGGATCCGACAGATTGTAATATCTAACAGTAATAGCAGGGGGGATGGAATGTTTTTCCCTAAAAATAAAAAGGGTAGCAGGACTCGAAATAACCTTGGCATATTTACCCGTGGCAGAGAACCCAGAGGTCCCTAAAATATGGAAGAAGAAGAAGAAGAAGAAGAAGAAGAAAGACTAAATGGGGAACTTGATGCCAGAAGACTCAGATCCAAAGCAAAGGGAGAGAAAAAGAAAAATTTTATTAAAAAGGAGACCTGGACTTCGAAACTCCAAGGCATGAAAGCAGGTACAATCAAGGCGACAATGGTAGTATTCCTCCAACAAAGTTTGCACAAACCGCAGGGAATGCAAACAAACTCCAAAGGATGAGACTCTTCCATTTTTATACACGCAAAGGGCAGATTTTAAATATCAAGGGATAGTTGTCCCTCCCAAGAAGATGAAGGTACGTCTGCAAAAACACGTCTCTCTAAGCAAGGCACGCTAACGGATGGCTAACATGTGTCGTGACACGACATCGCAATAATTACAGTAGTTACCAGGCATTCGAAAGGTTTATCACTGAGCATCTCTCACACCTCGGTCTAAACCAAGGCATAAGAGCTAGGGGCAAATGATGGCGGTTAGCCCAAGCACGTACATGCCAACCTACGAACCGAGTCCTTGCCCAACAGGTCGAAGAGCAAGGCAACCTAGGAGCCCACTATTGAGTATCGATAATCACTCAGACCGACTTCTTAGTCTCAGCCCAACTTGATGATGTCTAACATGACCGAGATCATAGCACATTTAATGCGATGAGATAGCCGAGCTCAAAGCATTAATGAAAACGTCGAGATCAAAGCACATTTAATGCGATGTGACAGCTGAGCTCAGGGCATTAATGACAACCTCACATCCGTATGCCTCTGCAATAAATGGCAACTGATGTGACCCGAAATGATTCAGTAGCCCGTCAGCTCTGCAAAAAAGGCCTCAAACAGACCCTAATAGGGAAAGGGTGACTCTTGTTAGAGCCAAACCAGTGGGATCGCCCCTTTTATGCCAAAATATCATGAGAAACATTATAAATACCGAATGGAAGACAAGGAACACAAGGACAATTCTTCTTACCAGAACTCTGCTGAATTTCCTTTAGAGCTTTCCTTCCCCAATCTTACAGTCTACTAACCTAAGCAATGGAGGGCCTTTTGGCAAAACCCACCAACCAGTCTCACCCCCGTTTCCCTATGTAGGAGTGATCAAGCCGACAAGCACGACGATCTGGGCCTAGTTCTTTCCATCCTAATCTCACCCCTGCGAATTCACCCCCACACACTCATAAAGCTTTTTCATCATTTATTCAAGAAAATCATGATTTAAAGGTTGGTTCAAGGATTAAAGTAACTTGAAAGAATGTAAAAAAATCCGGCTACTGCGAGGAAACAACCAATTATACCAGCAAAGGCTACAAGAAATCCTAAATAGAATATGTTTTAGCGAAGAGTGCCAAATCTAGTTTCAAATGCTTTGGCGCCAAAGGGCAAAAAAATGGGTTCTACGTCATTTGGCATGGTTAAGACAGATCAAGAAAGGTCCTTTCAGTCAAGAAACTCTTTTCAATCGCTTCAAACCTTGGAGGAAATTCAACCTAAAACTTTGTTTGCCCATCCATATTAAACCCCTTTTATGTAGCTCCTGCCAGCTCTACTGACCTACTAGGCTTGTCCTTTGGAATCACTTTCTCCTTTTTGGCTTTCATCAACTATGTTAAAAAAGAAATCTACTTCTTCAGCCCTTGACGACTCTAATCTTAGATCTACTTCTACCTTTATTCTCACATCAACATCAGATCTTGTGCTCACAAAACAAAACCCTAGCCATGGCCCAAGCTTTAAAAATCTATCAAAATACAACCGTAACCTGGTATTCAGTAAAAAACTATCAAACTACAACCGTAACCTAGTATTCAGCAACTCCACCTTGCCCTCTCAGTTATCTTTGAACACTACCAACCATGCCAGGACATTTAAGTACTAGACAACCTCGCTATCAAAACAACACCTTAATACCATATCAAGGTCTGTCTCTCGTTTTGCCTTTAACAAAATGACAACTTAACATTCCTCGATTGCTTTCTTAACCATGAAGAAAATTGACTTCCCAGTAAATGATTATCTCCCAAGGGGTATTCAAAGAGATTCAACCCATATAGAGGGATGAAATGATCTAGATCTTTTGAAAGCTTGGATGAACCAGTCTCTTTTCAACCATTCCCATCTGATACCAACTTACCAGCAAACGATAGTGTTAATGTTAAAATTAATGCCTTTAGTTTCTTGTGTAATTGTTTTAAAATTCATGTCGTTTTTTAATCTTTTTAGCATTTTTTATTTGCCTTGGATGCAAGCCAAATGGATGGCTCAGATTAAGTTGTGTAACCCTATAATGAGCCAGATCTGTTCTTGAATACAACTGGAGTGAGAAATCCCGAGATGTGCCTCCCCTGTTTTGTGTCTTTCATTTTTTGCAATCACCGTGCTTACTTTTGCTCTATATTTTCTATTAAGCTAGTTTAATTCATATTGCTACATCTATTTGGTAATCAAAAGAAGCCAAAAAAGTGGAATTAGAACTTCGTGGATCAAGAACAAGCTGGGAATTCTGAATTGAAACAGAAAACAAACCCCATTGAAGATTAAAGTGATGGCAAGTTCTAGCAACCAAAATATGGGAGCACAACAAACTCTATTTTCACTCTTTTGATGATGAGAACTATGATTTTTTGTGTGTAAAGATGAAAACCCTACTTAATTCGGAAGATCTTTAGGATTTCGTTGAAGAAGGATTTGAAGAACCTCAAAATATGGAGACCTTGTCAAATGCCCAAAAGCAATTATTAAAGGAGCAAAGGAAGAAAAATGCAAAAGCCCTCTAAAAAATTCAACAAGGAGTTAGACACAATTTTTCCTAGAATCAACAATGAGACAAAGGCATAGAATGCTTGGGATATCCTCCAAAATGAGTATGGAATAAACTTAAAGGTAAAATCCATTAAACTGCAATCCTTGAGAAGAGATTTCGAGAATATGAAGATGAAGAATATGAAATTGTTGAAAGATTATTTTTCTAAGGTTATAGAAATTATGAATCAAATAAAAACATATCGGAAGAATATTACCAATCAAAGAATTGTTGAGAAAACTTTGATTAGTTTGCCGGAGAAATATAATCATATTGTTGCGGTGCTTGAAAACACTAGAGATTTTTCCACTTTGAATGTTGAAGAATTGATAGGTTTAATTAAAACATTTGAGGATAGAATGAATAGGTAATCCAACAAGTCATTTGAAAGTGTCTTTCAATCTAAACTCAATGTTAGTTCTTTCAAAACGCATGAAAAGGAAACTTCAAGTAATGAGTGATTTAAAGGAGAATCATCTAGAGGTGGAAGACATAGAAGGTGAAGTAGAAATATAAGAGGAAGAGGAAGAAATAATTTTCAAAAAAAATAATTTTTAAAGAAGAGAAAATGAGGAGTCCATTCAACAAAGTTGTAGAATTTGTAAACAAAGTAGTTATGTTGGTAAAGATTGTTGATTTTAGAGAAAGCCAAAATATTATAATTGCAACAAATTTGGGCATGTCAAGAAGGATTGTCAATTCAACAACAATCAACAAGCTAATTTTTTTGAAGAACAAGAATGTGATGGGAATATATTTTATACTTGCCAATTGGCATCGGAGCAAAAGAATTATGTATGGTTTGTTGATAGTGGGTGTAGTAATCATATTATCGGAGATGAAAGTATCTTTGTGAAAAGTGATACTTTATCCCATTCTCAAGTGAAGATGGAAAATGGTGTCTTGGTCCAAGCGAAGGGCAAGGATATTATTGCCGTGAAGACAAAGAAGGGTGCAAGATACATCACCGATGTTCTACTAGTTCCAAAACTTGGAACAAAACTTGTTGAGTGTTGGGTAACTTGTTGAGCATGGGTACTTTGTTCATTATGAAAAAGACTCTTGCAAGATTTATGACAAAGGAGGGAGAAGTCAAGTTGTGGCAAAAATCATGATAGAGAAAAATAGAAGCTTTCCTCTCACTTCTCAATATGCAAAAAAAAAAAAAGTGGCATTGAATATGGATGTGTTTGATGAATCATGGCTTTAGCATAGAAGATTTGGGCACTTGAATTTTCAAAACTTGAAGAATCTCCAACAAAAGAACATGGTTTATGGGTTGCCAAATATTCAAGAGGTGAAACAATTTTGTGAATATTGTGCACTTGAAAAGTATCACTAGGAGGTATTTCCAAAAGAAAATGCGTGGAGAGCTAAATTACCATTGGAACTTGTCCATACCGATGTGTGTGGGCTTATGGATGCACCAACTCATGGAGATAACAAGTACTTTATTATTTTTGTTGATGATTTTACAAGAATGAATTGGATGTATTTCATGAGACATAAATCCAATGCATTCTCTATCTTTAAAAAGTTTCAAAGTCTTGTTAAAAGGCAAAATGGATACTTTTTAGACGTGTTGAGAAGTGATAGAGGTGGAGAGTACAACTCTAATAAATTTGATAAATTTTGTGAAGACATTGGCATGGAAAGATAACTAGTGGTTGGGTACACTCCCTAACAAAATAGAGTGGCAGGGAGGAAGAATAGAATCATATAAGAAATAGCCAAGTCAATGCTACATGAGAAGGGGCTACCCAAAACTTTTTAGGGTGAAGCCGTTTATACGGTGATCTACTTGATGAATAGATATCCCACAAAAGCCGTAGAAGACAAAACTCCATTTGAAGTTTGGAGTAGAAGGAAGCCATCCGTGAATCATTTCAAAGTGTTTAGTTGCATTTGTTTTACCCATGTCCCAAAAGAAGTAAGGCGCAAGCTTGATGAAACTAGTGAGAAGTACATCTTTGTGGGTTATAGCTCAGAATCAAAGGGCTATAGACTCTACAATTTGAGTACAAATAAAGCGATTATTTGTAGAGGTGTTATCTTTAATGACAAGGCTTCTTGGGACTGGAAGGGAAAGAAGTTCATGATCAAGTTGTTTTCAATGAAGAATCAAAAACTCAACAAAATGAAGATGATGGGGTTCTTGAAGCTCTACAACAAATGTCGCCTATTCCTTCACCACAAACTTCTTCTTGAAGCTCAAGTTCCACATGTCAAAGTTCAACTCCAAGAAAAATGAAAAGCCTTAGTGATGTTTATGCAAGTTGTAGTTTTTGTGTTGTTGAACCAGAAAGTTTTGAAGAAGCCATTAAAGAAGTATGGAAGAATGCCATGGAACAAGAAATTCATGTGATTGAGAAAAAACAATGCATGGGAGTTGATAGAGAGGCCAAGAGACAAAAGACATAATTGGTGTGAAGTGGATTTTCAAAATAAAGCTCAACCCGAATGGTTTCTTTCAAAAGAACGAAGCAAGAATTGTAGCAAAAGGGTATTCTTAACAATCCAGAATTGATTTTTAAGAAACTTTTGCACCAGTGGCTTGACTTGATACTATTAGTATCCTTATTGCTTTGGTGGCTTCAAAGGGATGGTTCTTGCACCAACTTGATGTGAAATCGGCATTCTCAAATGGTGCCTTGAATGAAGAAGTGTATGTTGACCAACCTCAAGGCATTGTTGTCAAAGGCAAGGAAGAAAAAGTGTACAAGTTGAAGAAGGCTTTGTATGGATTAAAGTAAGCACCGCGAGCATGGTATAGTGAGACTGATGCTTACTTTAATGGAAACTGCTTTCAAAGAAGCAAAAGTGAGCAAACCTTGTACATTAAAATTCATGTCCTTTTTGTATTCTTAGCATTTTTTATTTGCCTTGGATGCAAGCCAAATAGATGGCTCGGACTAAGTTATGTAGCCCTATGATGAACCAGACGTGTTCTTAAATACAACGGGATTGAGAAATCTCGAGAGGCGCCTCCCCTATTTTGGGTCTTTCATTTTTAACAATCATTGTGATTTCTTTTGCTCCACATTTTCCATCGATCTAGTTTAATCCATATTGCTACATCTATTTGGTAATCAAAAGAAGCCAATAGATAACCTATCTTTTAGCTTCATATACCCACCGATCTGCTATCCCACCTTAAATAATCCAACGAAACTTGGTTTCGATACCCAGAACAAGTCCTCCCTAATATAATTACCTTCGAATCTTGGAGAGGAAGTTGGGGGTGGAACTGGGCCCGGGATGATCTACACCAAAGAATGATATGGAAAATCTGGAGTGGATAATAAGCCCTTCGCTATTGCAATTCAAACCTCCAATAAAAGTACTAATTTGGAGCTATATGGGGCTGTAAACCCCCTTTTTCGTAGACACTTCAGGAAGTTGGTGAATGAGCATCATCCACAGCTGGTGGTGATCACAACGAGCAAATATATTGAGTGACAACCTGGGGTATACATGTACTCATGTTTGGGGTCGTGTGGGTGCTGCTAATGGTATTTGGCTTCTGTATAATGCGTTTGATGTGTAATGCGATATCTTGGTGACTACCAAGCAGGACATCCATGCAAGTATTTAGGTACTTCCCAACAACACTCTTCTCAACTATGGTAGCCCTCATTATGATCAAAGGAAAGTTCAGTGGGACAACTTGGTTTGCTTCTCTTCCTCTTATAGTCCACCTTGGCTAATGGTGGGGGATTTTAGTGAGATCCTCTTTGGTGCTAATAAGTTTGGAAAAGGCCTATCAGTAATACTAAATCTCCCAAATTTAAAGAGAAAATTTATCATTGTGGGGTGATGGACATGAGTTTTTGGGTACTAGGTATACTTGGACAAATTTGAGAATAACTTGTGGCATAATTGTGGAGAGACAATGTTGGACTGAAACATCTTTCCCATGTCCATCTGATCACTATCCTCTTTTGCTTCTTTTGCTTCTTTCTTCCGCAGCTTCATTTCTTATCCTTTTTTATTTGATTCTTTTTGGTTTTTTTATCCTTCTATTTTTTCTATTGTTAAAGATTCTTAGGTGAATTTCTCAATCTCTTTCACCGAAAGCTCTGATCTTTTGAAAACTAAAATCTCTTAGTGGAATTTTAATATCTTTGGTAATATTTTTTAGAGAAAGAAAAGTGCAGCTAGTAAACTTTTAGGGGATCAAAAGGCCTTGATTTCAACCCCTGCTCCTTTCTTTCCATGCTGGATGATAATGTAGTAAAGAAGTTTAATCATCTGTTTCTTTTAGAATAAGAATTCTAGGTGCTTAAATCTCAGTCCAATTGGCTTTCTAACAGGTATAGAAACACTAGTTTTTTTTTCATCTTATCACCCTTAAGCACCGTAGATTGAATAGGATCCTTGCTCTCGAGGAACAGAATGGCAACTACTTAGTTGAAGAGAATAGAATGGAAATCCATAAAGTGAACTACTTTTCGGGTTTGTTTTGCTACAGGTAGATATCATGATGAAATGGTTTTTGACCCATCTTTTGTCTCTTATACAATAACCTCTTCTAGCAATTAGGAGATGTGCACTACTCCTTCCTGAATTGAGTTAAAAAGTGTAATATGGTCCTTCAAACCTTGGAAAGCACCTAGACCGGGTGATTTGTTACTCTGAATTCTTCCAACGATATTATGATTTGGTGCGCTCCTCTCTCCACAAGGCTGTGCAAGAAGCTTTTCCTCTTGGCAATATCGATCAGTTGTTAAACGAGACTTATTTGTGCTTAATCTCCAAGTTGAAGAATCCAAAAGTTGTGAACCATAAGGCCTATTGGACTGTGTAACACGGCTTATAAACCGATTACTAAAACCCTAGTCCATTCTCTTCAGCCCATGCTTAATGAGCTAATTAGTCCATACCAATCCAGTTTTCTCCATTGTAGAAGAGGTATGGATAACGTTATAATTGTTCAAAAGGTTGTTCACTATTGTAAGTAAAAAAAGGTAAGACTGGGAACATGGTTATTAAAATTGATTTGAAGAAAGCTTATCATAGGCTTGAGTAGTTTCATCTACCAGGTGCTTATACACTTCGATTTTCCTCCCAATGTGCAATAGCCTTTTAATGTCCTACATCACCACTTTCTTTTTAGTAATTATCTTCAATGGTGGTGTTTTCAACTCATTTTTACCTCCTAGAGGGGTTTGTCAAGAAGACTATATCTCATTGCATCTTTATATTTGCTCATGGAATACTTATCTCAAAGTGTTTCCACATCTTGTGAGGATAAAAATTGGGAAAAATAAAATTTCAAAGTAGCCACAAATAGTAATTGTATGGTGGTCTTTGACATTCTAAACCTTTTTTTTTGTTCCATGTCAAGTCAGAAAGTGAACTCACAAAAATCAAAAGTGTTCTTATCAAGTAATGTGTTCACGATTATTGATAATTCCCTATCTAGAAGCCTTCAAATACCCTACTCTGATAATCTGGGCTCCTATTTAGGATGTCCCATCCATCATGAGAGAGTTTCTAGGACTTTCTACCAGTTTGTTATTGATAGGATAAAGAACAAACTAGGTGAGTAAAAAGTTAAATGTTTATCTCTTACTCCAAATTGACTAAGCCTCCTAATTTAGCCAATCCCTCCTATGTGATGCAATGATTTGTCATTCCCAAACAAGTGTCCAACATAATAGATAAGCTAAATAGAGATTCTTTGTCGAGTTCTTTGATAGAACATAGGAAGTTGCATGTAGTTTGCTAGGATAATATCACTAAACCAAAGGAGTTAGGAGTCCTAGGTATTCAAAGTACTGAGCTTGTTAATCAGATATCAAGGTGTAAGTTCAGTTGAAGATTGCATAATGATGCTAACTCCTTATGGAAAGAGTCTCAGGAAGAGGAGAGTTTTTTTTTTCTTTCAAAAAGGGACCGTCATGTCCCTCATGAATGGAGCAAATACCACCTTCTGGCTTCATAATTGGGTAGGAGAGGGATCTCTTTGAGGTGTCGTTGCTGGCCCTTTAACTTTAATTAGATGTGAATCTACTCGTTAGCAACCGCTGGGTAAAGCAGTGTTGGAATTTCAATTGTTTATCGTTTGTTCTTCCCCTAGAGTATCAAGAAAAATTAACAGAATCCCCATCCAATGGTATAGTTCACAGCTCGATTGCTTGACTTGGGAATTTAGTGTGGATGGTGTGTTTTTAGAAAGACTGTTTTAGAATCAGCAAAGTTTTTTCTTACATACCACCCTTTGAGGACTAGTCTTGAGTTTGGAAATGCCAAACCATTCTTAGAATTAAACATTTCTTGTAGCTGACAATTCAACAAAGCTTAGCCACTAAAGAAAATCTATTTTCAAAAAAAAATCTTGATAATATCTACTCAATTTGTGACTCTGTGGTGGAATTTTCATCTCATGTCCTAAGGGGTTGTGTTGATGCGAAAAACTTGCGGCTTGCCATTGGCATCCCAACCATAGTTGTAGGATCCTTCGAGTTTGAGCTACAGTCTTGGCTTCACTTGAATTTTTAATACCAGGATTTTGCTCCACACTTATAGTCCTTGGGTGGTTATCTTTCCTTTTTCTTGTTTGTTGCTTTGGAGTTGCAGCAATAGAAGAAATTTTCAACAAGAAACATCACGGCCTACTTCAAAAAATAGTTACAAAAAAGACATTCACAAAGACTATAGAATGGATCTACATAGGCAAGCCAAGCAAAAGAGTAAAACAATGTTGTTGTTAACAATACGCTGGGGCCTAATTCGATATTGTAATGGTCTATGGGTTAAAAGATTCTGCAACAAGTTGGGTGTTGTTTCTCCTCTTAAGGAAACTTTGGGCCCTAAGAGATGGTTTCGATGTGATAGTTAAGGAGCGCATTTCAAATATTGAAGTAGAGATTGATTCAGTTGTGGCAATGTATCTGTTAAAAATATTGAACTTTGAATATCATCACTTGTTTAATCTAATACATGTTTGCATGTTCCTCCTGTAAGATTTGACAAAGCTTGTGCAACACGTATTCCAAGAAACTAACAAGTGCAGATAGTCTTGCTAACGGAGTGGATTCAAATTAAGTGAGGATTATTTAAAAAACAAGAAATACAGCTCCTAATTTTTTTGTTAATCAATGAGAACTTTGTAGGGTCCTTTAGATCAAACAAATAAAGAACAAATGCGGAGAGGTGAAATATGTAAACGTGATCAGAAAACACAGAATGAAGAGAGACGAGGTTGGGTGAAGGAGAAGGCTAGCTGAGTTTGGAATACCGGCAGTATGAACGTATTCAGCTATCAAAATCTGATTGATCCGAAAGTATGACTATCCATCCTATTTATAGCACTCAGAGGAGCTATGTTAGGATTCGGATAGGACTCTTCAAGAGATCTAATCGGATCATGAAAGGTGATCTTCGGGGAATCAAGAGATTCTATCTCGATAATCGACCAAGTAGTGTTCTATTCCAACTCAACTAAATCGGCCATCAGACGCCTCGTGAGTCACCCGACCCACTTGGGTTCAGCGACTCGACCCACTCGGGTTGAGTGAATCAAGGCCACCCGAATGACTCGAGAGGTAGGGTCCCGTAGCTCGACAACCCTTTTCCTTAGCCACCAAATCACATATCTCCCAATGTCCCGTGCAGGATTGTACTTCCATTGTCTTCATTATCTCTGGGAGAGTCTTTCGATTCTCAGAGGAATCTGTAATCATATAGTCTGTGCTATATATGTTTGGCTATTTAGTCTATGCTGAGCCGCATAGTCGGTGCTATGTCTTTTTAATTAGGTAGTTAGAGCTACGTTATAGTCAGTGCTGTCTTCATGATCTATATCATGGCAATAATACAGTTTGTGCCGTCTCCATGGTCTGTGCCATGAAAATATAGTCAAGTAGTCAGAGCTACTGTCATAGTCTGTGCTATGCTTCACAGTCTGTGCTGTGCAATGTCTTTGTCTGTAATCGGAGCTACATTCCATAGTCTGTGCTATTGAACGTTGTTTACTTTAACTAGTAAATAGTTATACCAGGTATCCGAGCTATTGGCAGCGACCTCAGTGGCTCGGCTCAGCACGGCTCGAGCAGGTTACCTTTTGTTGCTCAAGTATTCTGAATACTGCATTACGCACGTGTCTCATTAATGAGACAGATATGGCCTTACTCGAGTGACTTAGAGTCGA
>JAULJZ010011753.1:0-39332 GCA_032270985.1 Heliamphora pulchella | reverse complement strand
TCTTATATGGGTCTATATTCCTGGTGAGTTGGATAGCGGTATTATTTATATGGCAAATATTAATTATTGACGGAATCCACGTCCCGAAAGATCGGGATCGATGATACCCCCTTATGAATACTTATAAGTTTTGACCGGGCCAAACTCTGTAGGTGGATTTAATTATCCAGCGGTCAAATAAGTTAAGCAAAAGGATTTAAGGAATATCAAGATGTCAATTAAATTAAATTGTCAGTAATTAAATTTAATTGGCGAGTATCGGGAATCTTAACGCGGGGAGAAATGGTAAGAATTTAATAACAGGAGCTCAATGCAAGAAGGTCTTGAGATTATGCGTCAGAGTGTAATTATAGTTCTTTAGTGGTGTGAACTGTAATTTAGTATTTTATAGAAATTACAGAAACCGCTGCATCTTTACATAATTGTAAAAACCATTGGTAGGTATCTGTGTTCCACTAGAAGTCTTACTCATAATTACTTCACAGGTCCCTCCTGTAGCCCTATATATACACAGGTAGACTGAACTAGTTTTATATCATCATATATCATTTTTTTGTCTTTCAAGATAAAAGATATCTGGGTTCTATCGGTATAAGTTCTCAGTAGTCCGTAGCCCACACTACGTTCGAGGATTGCATAAGGGAATACAGTAGAAGATCTGACAGGAGTTTCAACTCAGAATCAAATCGTAGTTGAAGAATCAATCGACAAAAGGTATTCTTCTAAGTTAACTTTGGTTGCACGGGTTTTATTTTGATCGTTCGTTGTCAAAAGTTGTATCTGGAGCCTGTTTCGGCATTTGTCCATCCAGTTAAATTTTTACCGAAAATCGTTTACGAAAATAATGATCTTGGTAGTATTGCCTCCAACATTTGGTTCAGCTCTACATCCAGGCAAACGACTTTGAAAAAGATATTTTTCTAACCCTCTCTTCCTTCATCCCTCCCTCTCTTGATATCTCACTATCCACAATCATTATTTGAAACGCAGTACCTCTGTGCTATGGATCTTCCTCTGAAGCTTTAGATTCAGAAACCTATTCTGAAGAAGGTATCTTTATTTGTGTCTCTTTCTCTCTTTGTTTGTTATGTCTTGATGAAGCTCCCTCCTGTTGTATCTGTGGGTTTACGTATAGATTTTGTTATGTATTATAGGAAGGTATACGTACTTTTTGTCTGAGTTCAAATCTGTAACAAGGTATTCATCAATCTCTCTCTCTCTCTCTCTCTCTCTTGATTTATTGTTCTCCTAAATTGTTTCATGAATCTGTCTAAAGCTTCAGATCTGTGCCACCTGAAGCTGTCAATCTTCAATTTTACCAGAAATTAGATTAAAAATGACTAGATCCATCTTCTAGATCTTCATTCTATGCATATGAAACCCTAAATCCATGAAATGATGGCCATTGATATGTATTGTAGTCCTACATAGTTGTGCAATTTTGGATTTTGAGTATATGTGTGTGTGTACATATATTTGCTTTTTTCATCTCTAGTGGCTCCTTTCTCTGAATTTTTTTTATCCTTCAGAAGCGTTCACCTATCAAAGTCAATGCATTCCAAATCTTAAAATGTTGTTGGGAGTAACTAACTGTTGGAGGCAAAACTGTCAAGATTATTGTTTTTGTAAATAATTTTCAATAAAAATTAACTAGACGAGCAAATGCCGAAACGGGCTCTAGATAAAACTTTTGACGTCGAACGATCAAAATTAAAACCTGTGCAACCACAACTAATTTAGAAGAATACTTTTTTACCGGTCGAATCTCCAACTACAATTTTGATTCCGAGTCAAAACTCTTGTCACATCTTCTACTATATTTTCTTATGCGATTCTTGAATGTAGTGTGGGTTATAATTTATCAAGAACCCGTACCAGTAGAACCAGGACAACTTTAGTCTTGAAGACAAGTTATGAAACTGGTTCAGCCTACCCGCATATTTATAGGGCTACAGTAGGGACTTGTGGAGTAATTATGCGTAAGATTTCTAGTATAACACAAACACCTATCAGCAATTTTCACAATTAAGCAAACCTCATAGCGGTATCTGTAATTATGAAAACCTTGTAGCAATTTCTATAATTTTCATAAAATATTGAATTGTACTTCACACCACTAAAGAACTATAATTGTACTCTGACTCATAATCTCAAGATCTTCTTGCATTAAGCTTCTATTATTAAATGCTTAACATTTCTCCTCACGTTAAGATTCTTGATGCTTGCCAATTAAATTTAATTACTAACAATTTAATTTATTCGGCATCTTGAAATTTATTAAACCTTTCCGCTTAACTTATTTGACCACCGGATAATCAAATCCAACTGTAGGGTTTGTCCACGTCAAAACTTATGTGCTTCCTTAAGGGGTATCATTAATCTCGATGTTTCGCGATATGAATTTCGTAAATAATTAATATTCACCATATAAATAATACCGCTATCCAACTCACCGGGAATATAAACCCATATAAGATTGCACCCTCTAATGAATCAAAACAACGAATATTAAATATACGCAAATAAGTAATTATTTCAGGATTAAGAGCATAAGCACTGTTCATAGTAACCTTGGGGTGCGAATTAATTTATATAGTTAGTATAAAATTAATTACCCAAATGTGTTCCATTCAATACACACAAAGTGTACTAACACAGAGAGTCAGAATAATAGACGATGCTATTATCTGTTCCTTGTAATCAAAACAGGCCTACTAACACTATGTACTACAGTCATACCGATGGTATGTCCATTTCCATCTGAAATATGAACATAAAACTTATATTCTGTAAGAACCTAAAATCTGATCTTTTGTATGCAAGCTGTACTCTACACACCAGATTAAATACTGTATAGAATATTGGACATCCATGTATAATATTAAAGAAATGATATACATACATTATTCATAAAGATTCTTATAAAATAAAAAATTAATTTTATTAAAATAAAATTAAATACTAAAAATATGATTTTTAGTGTACTAATTTTAACAATCTCCTATTTATACTCAAAATCATACTGTCATACATCTGACTCCCATGCCCTCTACATGACTATCAAAAGTCTTAGTCGGTAAGCTCTTTGTAAGAGGATCTATAAGGTTGTCTCCTGATGTAATCTTGGTCACAGCAAAATTACCTCTCTGTATAATTTCTCGTATCAAGTGATACTTACGCTCAACGTGCTTTCTTTCTTATGGACCATTGGCTCTTTCAAGTTTGCAATCACTCCGCTATTGTCACAATAAAGTGTAATAGCCGATTGGACTAAAGAGACCGCCTCTAGATCTAACAGGAAGTTCCTGAGCCAATCGACCTCCTTAGTTGCTTCAGAAGCTGCCACGTACTCGGCCTCTATGGTAGAATTAGCAATGTAGGACTGCTGATACTCCTCCAACTTATAGCTCCACCTCCTAAGGTAAACACATATCCTGAGTTATATTTACGGGAATTCTTGTCAGACTAAAAATCTAAGTCTGTGTACTCCAAAGGTACTAGACTGTCTGTCTGATAAATCAACATATAATCCTTAGTCATTTTTCGATATTTGATTATATTATTTATTACAGTTCAATGCTCCTGCCTTGGGTTAGACTGATATCTACTAACCATGCCAACTACAAAGCAAATGTTAGGTATACTGAAAAGCATTGCATACATGAGGCTTTCAACGGTCGAAGCATAAGGAATCACCTTCATCTTCTCTATCTCATGAGATGTTATATAGGACACTGATCCTTGGATAGAGTAATTCTATGCGTGAAAGGGAGAGACCATTTTTTAGAATCCTGCATGCTAAAACAAGCAAGGATAACATCGATATACTTTGTTTGTGATAAGCTCAACATCCTTTATTTTCGATCTCGCACAAGCTCGATTCCAAGGTTATAACTGGTTTCTCCCAAGTCCTTCATATCGAACTGTCCGAATAATCATACTTTAACAGTAGATAATGTCCCCGCATCGTTTTTAATGAGCAAGATATCATTTACATAAAGTACTAAGAAAATCACACGCTTTCGTTATGCTTCTTGTTCACACAAAACTCATCCGAACTTTGATTAAATCCATAAGACTTAATGGCTTGATCAAATCGAGTGTTTCAAGATCTCGATGCCTGTTTATGTAATGTATCTGTTTGGCGTTTATATACAATACATGTAGGGTTTATTTTGAGAGTGTATTCTCGGGTTGGGTTGTTGTTTGGTTGTTTTTGGGTGTTTCATGTGACCCAGAGTTTGGGGCGTGACAGTTTAAGTCCATAAATAGATCTCTTAAGCTTACACAACATGTGTTCTTGCCCCTTTGCAATGAATCCGTCTGGTTATATCATATAGATATACTCGTCAAGACTTTCACTAAGGAAAGCTATCTTGACATCCATTTGTCAGATTTTGAAATCGAAATGAGCAGTAATGGATAAGAGAATCCGAATAGAATTAAGCATGGCTATCGACGAAAAGGTTTTCTCATAATCAATCCCTTCTTTATGAGTAAATTCTTTTGCAACAAGCCTAGTTTTGAAGGTTTTAACCTTCCCGTCTGCTCCTCTTTTCTTCTTGTAGATCCACTTGTATCCAATGGGTTTTAACCATTTGGGTGGTTCTACAAGTTCCCAGACTTGATTGGAATACATAGATTTCATTTCTAAATTCATAACCCTTTGCCAAGGATCTGCATCGTTGTCCTGAAGTGCTTCATTATAGTTACAGGGCTTGATATCTAGTTCTATCGGGATCTTGTAAAAAGACTCTTCCAAGAATATACACCGATTAGGTTGATGAACAATTCTCCCATTACAACGAGGCACTACCTGTGTATGTATACTAGTAGTAACATGCTGTGTAGAATCTTAACCCTGTGCATCAGTACCTTATTCTTGATTTGCATCTGTCCCGATAATCCTCCCCTACGACGAGGTTATGGAATATCAATGACCTGTGGTTCCTCTTCCGTTCTACTGATTTTTTTTCTCTTAGTTCTTCCAGAACAATATTGTTTTTGCGCCTGTGATCCATAATATAATCATCCTCTAAGGATTGGGTATTGGTGCTAATAACGACCTTTTGATCATTAGAATTATAAAACAGACTACCCTTCGTTCCCTTGGGATACCCCACAAAGAAATAAATTTCTATCCTCGGTTTCAACTTACCCGTATTCTATTTCAGCACATGTGCTGGATACCCCAAAATTCGAATGTGTTTCGGACTAGGCTTACGCCCGATCTATAATTTTGTTGGAGTAAAAGGTACTGACTTAGAAGGTACCAAATTCAGAATGTAAACCACTGTCTCTATAACGAGTCCCTAAAATGAATTGGGTATTCCTAAATAACTCATCATGGAGTTTATCATCTCCATAAGAGTCATATTCATTCTTTTTACTATACCATTCTGCTGTGGAGTGTCGGTGTAGTCAACTGGGATATAATCCCTTTTGATGACGGTAATCCCTAAACTCTCCAAAGAGGTATTCTCCACCACGGTCGGATCGTAGTGATTTGATACTTTTACCCAGATATTTCTCCGTCTTGAATTCTTTGAATTTCTCAAAGCATTCAGACTTACGGTGCATTAGGTAAATGTATCCACACCTTGAGTAGTCATCAATGAAACTGACGAATTACTCAAAGCCACCTCTAGCCCAGATTGTCATAGGACTACACGCATTAGAATGAACCAACTCCAATAGTTCTTTAGCTCTATAGTCTTTGGCTGAAAAGGGTCTCTTGGTCATCTTACCCTCTAAGTAAGATTTACAGACTGAAAGTGCCTCTACTTCCAATAAACTCAAAGGTCCATCTGCTACGAGTCTGTTTATTCTTTTTAGATTAATATGACTCAAGTCTAAGTACCAAAGAAACGCTTGATTAATTAAAGAAGAAAACTTTCTCTTATATGGTAAATTAGATGTGTTATTCAATTCAGTTAGTTATAGTGTAGGAGAGATATGAGTAATAACATAAAGATCATCCACCAATGTACCAGAACAGATAACCCATTTATTATCCTTAATAACCACAGAGTTATTAAAATAAACTAAATATATGCCTTTAACTAATTTAGAAATGGAAACTAAGTTCCTTCTATTGGAAGGTACATAAAGACAATCTCTTAACATTAAAACTCGATCTCCACTAAAACTGAGAGTGTCATCTCCCACTGCAGCTACTGTTATCTTTGTATTATTATCCATATGCAGGTAAATCTCTCCATCACTAAGTTATCGGATTTTCTAGAACTCCTGCAATGAATTGCGGACATGATTAATGGCTCCCATCTACACACCAGGTACCGGTAGATTACATCGCTAAACATGTTTTCACAACCAGTGAACAGAAATTACCCTAATTATTCTACCTTCTGAGAAATACTAGACACAAATTTTCCAGTACCATGTTTGGTTACAGTGAATATATCTGTCTTTCGGCTTTTTCACATCAGTCTGTAGCCCACTAACTACCCTGAAACCTGTGGCATCCTGTTTCTGAACTTTTTTCTTCTTCATGCCTTTCGGCCCATAAGAAAAATCTTTTTTCATAAATAAACACATTTTCTAGTATTAAAAGAATACCATTAGCAGTTAAAATTATATTCAAATTATTTTTTCAGTTAACAAAATTCGATCCCGTTAGTTTGGCTTTTTTGAGTATAATCGTGAGTGAATTGAAAGTCATTTTATTCTTGAGAATCATATAATTAAAAAATAATCGTTCATTATGATGAGCAATACTTTAAATTTATTTTAATTTAGATCCCTTTACCATTTTAAAAGAAATTCACCAGCAGCCTGGTACTATGTAAATTTTACCAAAAAATTGCTCTCGAAAAGTAGTATTTTTTGTCAAAAGATTTGCTCAAAAGTTTTCCAAAAAGTAGCCCAAAAAATTGCCCAAACCTGCTGCAGCCGCATGCCGCCGGCGCTGCCTACTTCTGTTGCCCTTTTAGGCTTTTTTCAGTGGTTCGTTTGTGCTCACTTTTTTTTGAAAAAATAGCTCAAATATCCAGCCACATGATGTTTTGAAGAATGCCTAAAAAATAGTCTGAAAAAAGCCCAAAAATAGCCCCCGAACAGCGCCGCCGTCGTGCTGCCAGAAACAGCCTATTTTGTGCACTGTGTTGGCATAGGTCTTTTAATGATTTTTGAAAATTATTTTAAGGTATGTTTATTGCTATTTTATTCCTAAAAAATTGCTCAAAAAACAATCCAAAAAATAACCCAAAAATTATCAAAATCGCCATTAAACTGCCGCCGGCAAAGCTGCCGGTGGTGGACTATTTTTGGTGATTTTTTTCGTTGTTTTTGATTTATTCTTGCTAATATTTTTAATGCATAAATATTACAGAAACTCACCAAAAAAACTATTTAAAAAATATTAAAAACTTATCGCGATCCGTGGCCCATAAAAACCTAAAACAACCGCCGGTGCTGCCGCTTGTTCTTCATGTTCTTGGATATATTTAACCTATTTTTAAATAATCTAAATAGATATTTAAAAATAAATAATTAGCTATTACATCGATCCTATATCCCGAAGGCACACATTTGATCTATCATGGTCAACTCCCGTGATAAAAAAAATAATCATTATACAAACCCATTCAATCAAATATGAATAAATGACGATCACAAAATCGGGATTAAAATGCTTGCAAAACTAAGTTAGCATAGTTCTAAAACTACCCGACCCTGATAACCGTAAACAAAAAATAAAACGGCTTTGATATCAATTGTTGGAGGCAAAACTGCCAAGATTATTATTTTTGCAAACGATTTTCGATAAAAATTAACTGGATGGACAAACGCCAAAACGGGTTGTAGATAAAACTTTTGACGTTGAACGATCAAAATTAAAACCCGTGCAACCACAGTTAATTTAGAAGAATACCTTTTTATTAGTCGAATCTTCAACTATGATTTTGATTCCGAGTCGAAACTCTTGTCAGACCTTCTACTGTATTTTCTTATGCGATTCTTGAATGTAGTCTGGGCTACAATCTATCAAAAATTTGTACCGATAGAACCTGGACAGCTTTAGTCTTGAAGACAAGTTATGAAACTGGTTTAACTTACCCGCATATTTATAGGGTTACAGTAGGGACCTGTGGAGTAATTATGAGTAAGACTTCTAGCGGACCACAGACAACCATTAGCAATTTTTGCAATTAAGCAAATCTCATAGCGGTATCTATAATTATAAAAACCTTACAGTGATTTCTGTAATTTTTATAAAATACTGAATTACAATTCACACCACTAAAGAACTATAATTGCACTCTGACCCATAATCTGAAGATATTCTTGCATTGAGCTCCTATTATTAAATACTTAACATTTCTTCTCGCGTTAAGATTCCTGATACCAACTAATTAAATTTAATTACTGACAATTTAATTTAATCGGCATCTTGAAACTTCTTAATCCCTTCCGCTTAACTTATTTGACAGTCGAATAATTAAATCCATCTGCAGGGTTTGGTCTGGTCAAAACTTATAAGCTTCCTTAAGGGGGTATCGTCAATCCCAATTTTTTGGGATATGAATTCCGTCAATAATTAATATCCACCATGTAAATAATACCGTTATCCAACTTACTAGGAATATAGACCCATATAAGATCGCACTCTTTAATGAATCAAAACAACGAATATTAAATATACGCAAATCAATAATTATTTTAGGATTAAGAGGATAAGCATTGTTCATAATAACCTTGTGGTGTGAATTAATTTATATTGTCAGTACAAAATTAATTACCCAAATGTATC
The DNA here is from genome assembly GCA_032270985.1 of Heliamphora pulchella. Lineage (NCBI taxonomy): Eukaryota > Viridiplantae > Streptophyta > Magnoliopsida > Ericales > Sarraceniaceae > Heliamphora > Heliamphora pulchella. The sequence goes on along the minus strand of JAULJZ010011753.1, from coordinate 30,559 downwards.
CCGTTCAATACACATAAAGTGTATTAGCACAGAGAGTCGGAATAATAGACGACGCTATTATCTGTTCCCCATAACTAAAATAGGCCTACTAAAACTTTGTGCTATAATTGTACCGATGGTATGCTCATTTTTATCTAAACTGTGAACATAAAACTTAAATTCTGCAAGAACTTAAAATCTGATATTTTGTGTGCAAACCGTACTCTACACACCAGATTAAATACTATACAGAATATTAGACATCCATGCATAATATTAAAGAAATGATATACATATATTGCTCATAAAAATTCTCATAAAATAGAAAATTAATTTTATTAAAATAAAATTAAATACTAAAAATATAATTTTCAATATACCAACCCTAACACTAGCTCTAATGCTTCAAATTGGCTTGTGGCTATGTTTTCATGGGAATCCACCATTTGTTAGATCTACAAATCTGTACATAAAAACTATAACATATGTTTAATTTTGATACGTTTATTGTAATTCGGTAATGGAAAGTAACAAGGTTGATGTGCATGATGACGATGTTGTTGACCTTAGTGGAGATGGTTCTTCAAGTCCATGGAATTTAGGAAACGAAACCATCTTTGTCAGCCTCATGGATGAGGAGGTGAAGTCGATAAAAAGTACACAAATTGGGACTTTCACTTAACAAGTGTGGACAAGAATGCGAGATGATATGATAGCTCAGATCGGGTACAAATATACCCAGGACCAGCTTCAAAATAAGTACAACCAGTTTCGTATAATGTTTAACGAGTTTAATGGATTGAAGGAAAACACTGGTGTCAGATGGGACAGTACCTTTTTGATGATAATGACACTTGATGATGTATGGGAATGACTATATAAGGTACATAACGTATGTAAGTAATGGTTCACATATATGTTTCGAAAAATATTTGACTCATTTCACGTCTTAGGTTAATTCTTATGCTAGGAGATTCAGGAAAAGAGGCATGCCACACTTCATCAATTGTGTCGCATCTTTGGGGACACATCTGCAAGTGGTTGGAATATCCATCCCACAAATAAAGAGCCGTCAGTACCGATAGTTCTGATCAAGAATTTAAGCCGAAGGTAGAGGATACCCAACTAGAAGGTGAAAGTGAAGAACGGTTGGGTGTGCGTTGTAAGGGAAGAAGAGGGATTATTTTGCAGCAAACATATCCCAAGCCTTCCAATCTTTAGCTGAGAATGGGAAGAAAAAGATAAAACTCATGGAGAAGAAGCTGACGAGTTCACAATTGGATGCTACCATCGGTGTCAGTGGAACTAGAAGTGCCTCTGTAGCTGCTATAGGAAATGAGCCTTCCCATGACCAGATGGTGCAATGCATGCAAGCTCTCATGTTAAAAGATGTAGACGGCCAAACGTTCACCAAAGTGTTGGATAAGCTAGCAAGTAGCTCCCTGTGGCAAGATCTCTTCCTTCGAATGTCGTATAATGGGAAGCATGATTACGTTTACAATCTTTGAGATTTCCAATGTAGAATGTGTCATGTTGTTTTATTTCGTGGTCATTATGTTTTAAGGTAACTTTGCAGTATTTGGTGTTCGTATTCGTCCTCTTTTTGTTGTTAGTGTTTTATGTTGTGTCAATTCGTTTTACCAAGTCTTTGTATTTCTTTTCAAATGCCATCTATGAATGGGATGTTGTAGACACCCTAATTTGACCAAGTCGAATCTTAAGTGTGACGCCTCGTTCTCTGGGCACGTCGGGACATACATAAATATAAATATAGGGATATACTAGCCATACATTCATATTTATATACGTTATTTATTACATTATAAAGGAGTTTTGAACCATTCAAAAGTACATAACTACTACAGTTTCACCAAAAAATTTCAAAAATTACACTAAGCACGAAAAAATTGAATATAAGAATAAAAGCATAGGTCTCGACTCCTCAGAATGTATCAACGGGATCCATATGCTCTTGGAACTCACTCGGTTCTTCAAACTCTTATTCTCCCTCAGGGATGACTTCCTCCGAGAACTCCTTTTCACTTGTGGCAAGAATATGCCATGAGCCAAGGCCCAGAAGCAAAACACTTTAACCTTTTAACTAATCTCACAACACAAGATTCACCACAACACATATCATTTAACACCCAGTACAGTTTATAGTCAAGGAGACAAATAATTTATGACAAGATAGCAGATAAGTCAATAAACATGTGTATATGAGATGTCGGGTATGTAATGCAGATGCCTAACCTAACATGCACCCAGTTTATAACAGGAATTCTACATCGGGAATCACTAGAGTAGACTTTTACGGGTATTTGATCACTAAAGCCATCATCGCGCCTCGTTGCGAATAGTAAATGCTTTGCCGGGTTTCATATCACAGTTATTTTGCTCAATGACAACGACGTAGGGTCCACGTCATACTCCAGGCTAACAAATTTAATAATCATCCATCCTTCAGATCAACAAATTCAATAATCAATCAATCATAATGAAATAAGCGATTTGTCCCATCTTAAGATTCGTGATGCATTCGCCGGTGTCAACCCAAAAGTCCAAGCAATCGAAATCAGAATGCTAGCGACGAACCCATGGTGCCCAACAATATTTATGATAAACTATTTTAAACACAAGGGACAAACCCATGGTGTATAAAGCAAACTTTTAATACTGAGGACAAACCTAGGGTGTACAAGGGGAATATATTCCAAAAAATTTACAAATGTGGCAACTAGGGATGCCCTAGATTTAGAGCCAAGAAAGACAATAACCCATCCCCACAACGGTTTACACAGATGGACTCCAATATGTCAAGATGCAAGTAACAATGTCTATGATGTATAATATGGATCTCAAGTGCAACTATCTATAGCATGGCATCAACTAGCATGGTAAGATTCATGGTACAACGCGCAAAGCATAACGTACAAGTATGTGAAGTACAAGGTACAATTCTTAAGATATGATTCAACATGATAGCATGAGTTCTAAATCATCATACACTCACTTAGAAATACTAATCAACTAATTTAAATCAATCATCATACAAAAACTCGGGTCTCATAGCAAAGGGGTACTCAATTTACACTTAGCAATTTTTAAGGCCAAAATTGAGTATTAAATTAAAAGAGCCGACAAGGTTTTGGGGCATCTAGTCTTGAAATCAAGTTATGATTTTTAAACACCATCTAGATAAAAATATTTCTTACAACTCTTATGTTTAACACTAAGGCCAAAATCAAAGGCAAAAGGGTGAACAAAACATCATAAGAAAAACGGTTCAACACTTTTATCAATATTTTACAAAAAATATGCTTATGCCGGTCTTGGCTTTGGGGTATCAGATCAAGTCCAAATGAGCCCATTTTTTAGTATATTCTATTTAAACATGTCCCCTACAGGTTTCATGTTTAGAAGGGTAATTGTTTGGAACAAGTTAGACGTTTTGGCCATTTTAAAAAATAGGTTCTGTCAGTCGCCAAAATTTAGTAGAGCCAGTTTTAAATATGTAGATCACTTTTGGAACAGGTCACTAAAAATAGGGATTTTGGGCTGCACAAAAACATGTGACAGAAGTGTCCTTTGAGGGCTAAAACTCAACGGAGCATTTCAAAGGGGTTTTGACTTATCAAAACTCAATATTTTGTGCTCATTCTTGGTGGGTAGATACAGATACATGTTATCTAAAACTTCTATGTTTTAACCAAAGTTTAGATCTCATTGTAAACTAGGGTTTTAGGTCAGTGGTGTTAACTAGTCAGAAAATGACACACTTTGGTAAAATTGCAATATCTCGAGTTCTACCTATTCAAATGAGTTGAAACAAACTTTGAATGAAAGATAACACAAAAACATAAATTTGGATATAAAGAACATGCTTATATCCATTTTCTACATTGAGTTATGGCGTTCAAAAGTTCAGGACAAAAACATCTATGTTCTCAAAAATCAAGTCTCTTAGGGTCCAAGTCTTCCACTTATGATATGTCAAATTTTTGTTCCATTTCTTTGCATGCTTGTGGATTAGACATTAATATCAAGGCTCCAGCACACTTAGAAGTCATCAAACTCAAAGATAACAACACACAACAATATCTTATATCATCCATGAACATAACAGCCCCAAATTTCCAACTACGATGCCTTTTCGATTTATTTTCAGTTATCGATTCTTCGAGTGTTTAAAGAGATGTGTTGAGAGATATTTTGAGGGATATTAGACATAAGGTTGAGAGGTTTTACTTACTTATTTGAGATATCAAATGAGGGTGGAGGATGAATTTGGACTTAGCTTTAGAAAACTTCCCTTGATTCCTTACTTTTTCTTCCTTTTTCTCCCTCAAATTCACCTAACACTCAAGAGAAATGAAGTCTGGTCTCTCCCTCTCTCTTGGCCAAAAATATCATGTAAAGAATAGGGTGTTTGGCTTGCTTTATATAGGCAAGGGTTAGGGGACACAAGGGGGACAAAAAGATACCATTAAAAGATTTTTTCTTCTTTTAATTAAATGAGATTTGAGTTGATTTGAGGGGGTTCAACTTTTGAGGGCTAAAAATAAGATATGGAGAAGATAAATACTGCTAGTGGTTAGTTTGGGGGACAAAAATCAGATCCCCCATCTATTAAGGGATTTTTCTCGATTTTTACGCCCTTATAGTGCAAGAAAATGCATTAAAAGTTAATTTGATGTATTTTTTGGTGTCTTTTTCTATTAAGACCTATCATTTTAGTATGTTTATGATAAATTTAGTATTCTCATGTATTATCAAAGTTTTCATAGCAATTGATTAAATAGATGTAATCTTTTAAGTCAAATTAAGCTATTTTGATAATATATGACTTTTTGACTTATTTTGTTTTGTTTGAATTTTAATAATAATTTTTTTACTTTTCTTAACCTATAACACTATAGTATTATGTATTTTACTTGTTCAACAAGTATTGAATTATCATAATGCTTAAAGAAAGCAAAAAGCTACTTTTTGGCACTCTTCCCAAGGTGGTCAGCTACTAAGGAGTATTTTTGTCATTTTTGATGCTATTTTATCATTTTCTACTTAATTGTACTTAAATTCTTGATTTTGGGTATTCATGTGTCAAAATTTGAGTTTTTAAGACTTTTTACTGTACTACGGGCAAAATGATCATTTTACCCTATTTATGAGGATTTTTAATTTGTAACTCATTATTTTATGATATTTACTTCATTTAGAATGTTGGGAGACTCTTCGGGTGCTAAGGTTTGGTTGCCTAAGTTTTGGACCTTTTTGAAATTTTCGAGCCGAACTTAGGATTTTCGATTCGAGTTAGGGTTTTGAATCTCGTCCGTACTCTATGGCCTCGTAGACTATGCGCCACTAATACTAGGGATCGAGCAGGGTCATTACACATGGTCTCGTGGACTATCCATCACTAACACTTAGGGTTTAGGCTGGGTCTTCACATGGGTTGTTATAAACTACCCCCCATAAACAAATTTTGCCTTTGAAATTTCGTCTCGTACTTCATCGTATGGAAAGCTGAGGGTGATTTACTAACATTGTGCCTTCTCATTCTCCAAAATTGTGTCCTTGTTTACTGGAGTCATTTTCTTTTCTTTTTTTTACTAAGGGTGTGGATAAGGCCGGGCCCATATGATCAGCACTTAGAACAAAGGTTGTTTTGTCCTACTAACACCTTAAACTGATTACTACCTAATCTTCAAGGATCATGTCACATAACCGGCTAGCCCCAAAAAGCTCCGTATCTCTGCCATGTTAGTTGGCCTCTTCCCATTAACTGCTGCTTCTACTTCTGTTGGGTCCACTTGAATTCTTTCTCTAGATATAACATGACCTAAAAACACCACCCGGTCCAACTAAAACTCACACTTACCAAATTTTGCATACAACTTGTGCTTTCTGAGGATCTACAAAGAATCTTCATATGTTCCCCGGTTCCTATTCACTCTGAGAATATAACCGAATGTCATTTATCAACACAATTACGAACTGGTCTAGAAAGCTTCTGAACACCCGATCCATCAGGTCCATATACATTTGTTAACCTGAAAGGCTTCACCACAAATTCATAATGTTCGTAATGAGTCCTAAAGGCAGTCTTGGATATATCTAACTCCCGCACTTTTAATTTTGTGGTATCATGACCCCAGTCTATCTTTGAGAACACGTTAGCTCCAAAATACAGCTTACATCGAGTACGACTTCCACATGTGATCATATGTCTCTAAACTAGCCCACCACCGAAACTAATTTCAAACATTCTCCACTTCTGTCTTGGAAAGACTGTCACTCTACTAAAAATCAGCTCATTGCCACATTTAAACGTACGCCGATGACTATTTCCCGATCAACTAACGACTACTAACTCGAAATCACATCACCACTTTGTGTTAGCCCACTCTAGCCTTACGACCATCAAGACTAATACTGCCACTTGAACCTAATGAGTCATTAGGGTTAAACATACCACATAGACTAAATGCTCCCCATGTATATGCTTACCCATATGAACCCAGCCACAACCTCGTCACATATTTTCTTCACGTACGTACCATCCACCCTACAATCCTTTAACTGAATAGTACTAACTCTTGATTCTAAAATCTCTTACCATCATCACTCAATTCCTTTACACATTCTTTGCCACACAATCGAACTAAGAACCACTTTCGCACCTTCATTTTTTCATCTTATCCACATTCTACCAACACACTTGATTCACTCAAGGCCAAAAACCATACCCATGAATTCGTATAGTCTTACTTACGCTTCCATTCTTCTCACCCAAACACTTATTCCTTCCACGTACTCACACTAAGTTGCTACGCAACTCCACTAGAAACAACAGAATTATATCACTCTTCAACTTTTCATACATAGAGTTCACACGTTCCCATGAAAAAATTTCTTCTCTATACAAGCAACATTTACGCACTAATCTAAACAAACTTTCTCTAATGGGTCACATCACCAAAGATTTTCGAAAGCAATTTCCTTGCGACTCACACTGATACCACAACAAAAACCGAATACCAACTCCAGAAGAGTTACACAGTCTAGACGCCAAACGATTACAAATCGATACTTAAGAACCTACCACATGAACAACTTAGTCTGTTTAAAATGTGCACTACACCCCTCAAACTATTTTTTTTCAGCGTCAATGAGACTCACTGTTTCCACAAACTCTTTGGCACCCAAACCCTTGAATTGTTTAACTAAAGAATTACCGATCTTTGAGATGATCTTGATAATCCTGATGACGAAGTCTGTAGTTATATGCTTTCATTTTCTCTCTAGTCTTTCCAAAGGTTGCTTTGTTCCTTTTGGCCTCTACCGTTTGTTCTTGACGTGCTAGAACATTGGGTTTGAATGTCTCTTCTAATAATTGGATCATTTTCTCAGGCGGTTGGTCATTTTAGGGTAAAACGGACATGATAAAAGATATGATTGTGGTACCTAGTCGTGTGACCCATTGTGACTTTGTGGTTAGTTCTTCATTGGGCTCCAAATGTTCATTGTTGTGATCAAGATTCTTTGTTCTTTGATAGTGATGGTAAAAACCCGAATTCTAACATTTCGGTGGGAAGGCCGGCGTGAATATCAATGTGCATAGACGTACCTCCTTTGCTAGCATACTAAGGTTATAGTGAGTTCGAGGCTATTTCTCATTTTTCACTTTCTTATTGCCGGTATGAATCTTTTGCTTTTCAGTTTATCGGATGGGTGGGTCAACTATGAACTAGTCTGGGAAAGTTTGAATTTTGCTATAAGGTGGTGTCGCGAATCCTTTGGTGTGAAGCTGTCGTTTTTAATTTTAGATTGCTAATGGCATAGTCTCATTTGTCAGGACCTTTGAAAAGATATAGTTAGTTGAATAATCCCTTACTTAACCGTTCTTGCAAACGAGAGTCTTGATCTTCAAAACTTTGTTAAACGCGGACTTTGATAGATATTCTAAGCCGTGATACCAAGAAGAAATCTGCTTCATGCTTGAGGAGGTGTTAGGAGGTTTTCGTGCATCGTCTCAGTTTCCCGTGAAAGTGCTAAGGCCTAATGACATAATATCCTGACGATCGTTGTTACTCATAGATCTATGGGGTAAGGTTTTTGAATGTCGACAGTAAAAAACATGCGCTGGGTTACAACATCTTAGGGTGGAACTTAGGTGATTCAAAGATAGGTTGGATTAGGGCAAGGTGTGACGCCCCATCCTCTAGGCACGTCGAGACATACGTAACTACAAATAAGGGAGATATTCTAATCATGCATTCATAATTACATACGATAATTACTACATCATTAAAGGTTCAGAATTTATTCAAAATACTTAACGATTACAGTTTTCCAAAGAATTTAACAAAAGTTACAATATGTCCATGGAAAAACTGAACAAAAATCAAAAAGAGAGAATTCTACGTCTTCAAGCGACATTATTGGGGTCGACTGGCTCCTGCCACTCTCTCTGCTTCTCGAAGTCTTCTGCTCCTACGAACACTCCTTCCTCAAACTATTTTTCTTCTTCACATGTGGCATGAATGCCATGAGCTGAAGCCCAAAAGAAAATTTTCTAAACCGTCTAACAAACTTACAACAAAATATCTTACAATATATATCGTATAATACCCAATACAAATTTAAGGGCAAAGAGATAGAAAATTTATCATTTCCAATAGGGCAAGCATATATAAGAGCAATTGTGCGAGTGCGTGATGCAGATGAATGCAATGCAGTTACCCAACCCAACATACATCTAGAACGATATCATGAATTCCACGTCGGGAATTACAGAGTAGACTTGATGGGACCTGATCACCGAACCCATCCTTGCCTCGTTGCGAAAGGTGTTTACCCTCACTTTGGCTACATACCTTAGCCGTTTTACGGAATGGCAACGGCGTGAGGACTAGCCTTTATCCAATTTTTTCCCTCCTTATGGGCCAACCTATCCCACCTTAAGGACCAAGATGCTCGTTAAGCGTCAATCCAAAGTCTAATTAAAGCTAGTGACGAATCCATGGTACTTAATCCCCCTTTTTGTCATAAATATTCTCCCATTTCATTTTTAATTATGGCAACCAGGGACGCCTTAGACCTAAAGCCACATAAAGAACGATTTTCATATAATCCAATCCAATATGATAGGTATGAAAGAGACTCCGATAACTTAAGATGCAATGTAGAAATGCTCATGATGTGCAATATGCTTCTCGTGTATAATTAATTATAGCATGGCATTATGGTATAACATAGGGTACAATCTACTAAAGCATAGAGTATAAGCACGCGAAGCATAAATCATAACTTATGTGACGTAGGATCGAACTATCGGTATGGGTTCATTTCATAAAAATCATCATTTTCATACATCAATTACTCACCACGTTCATATAAAGTCCATAGATTCAAGTTTCACAAAGTGACATGCCATTCGTACACTTAGTCAAATTTAGGTAAATGCTTAATTGCTAATTTTAAAGTTGCAATAATGTTTTAAGGTACTTAGTTATGAATTTAATTTTTGTAATTTAAACTAAAATTAGATAAAATTATTTTCTACAACTTTCATGTTTAACACTAAGGTCAGATCCTAGGAAAAAAAGGTCATTTATTTTATTTAAGTAAAAACCGTTTAGCCTTTACAGAGAAAAACGTAGAAATTAGGCCTCTGTTGGCCACGATTTTGGGGTATCAATTCAAGGAATTTGGGTCTAATATTTGGGGAGATTTTATTTTAAGGTGTCCCCTACAAATTTCATGTTTTGTGCTAGGGTAAGTGGTTTGAAAAATATTAGTGATTTTGGCCAATTTATAAAATGGGTTCAGTCAGCATAAAAAGGATTTGCAGAATAAGTTTTTAACCAAGAATACTCAAAACCTTTGGAGTACCATCCGTGGGTATTTTGGGCTGATGTTTTCTCAGTAGTTAGTTTAATATGTTAGCTACATTTTTCATGTTTACCACTTTTGGATTTGGATATTAAAAACTCAGGGTTTTGGTTTCACAAAAAGGTGTGACAGAGGGCTCTGTCAGTCACTAAATCTCAATAGTGACTTTAGGAAGGGTTTGACCAACCAAAAATTTATATTTTTGGCTCATTCTTGGTGAACAATAAGATCAATACGTCTTCTACAAGTTTTATGTTTTGAACCAAGCTCGGTTCGCACTCTAACATAGGATGGTTAGGTCTGCAACTCAGAGTGGTCAAAATCTGACACTCTTTGGAAAAAGTGGTCTATCTAGAGTTCTACCCAACAAAATCACTTCAAACACATTTCGTATGACAGCGAACTTAAAAATCTAGGTCTGGAAATAAAAATCACATTTAGATCAATTTTCTATAATTAGTTATAATATTTTAAAGTTCGTGGAAAGTTGGTAAGCCCGAAAAATCAGGTTATTTTGGATTTTGATAGCTTAGCTCATGTTGTGTTCATTTAATGTATTTTCTTTGCATGCATGTCGTATACTCATACAAACCAAAACTCTAGAACATATTCAAGCCATAAAATTTTAAAATATTTACAGGCAAGCACATACAAGGCTTATTCTTACTCAAACAGTCCAAAAACTACTCCTACGATGTGTTTTTGAGTTAATCTTTATTTCTTATTCTTAGGGTTGATTATAGTGATGGATTGAGTGCTATTTTATGAGAAAATATCAGAAAGTTTTAGGAGATTACTTACCTTATTTGACGCTCAAAAGGCTATAGGATGTATGACTTAGCTTTAATACTCACACCTTAAACCTTTCTTCTTTCTTCTTCCTTCCTTCTTTCTTCTTCTCTCCTTCTTCTTCTTGAGAACATTTAGGATATTTTGTGGTCTCTCTCTCACTCTCTCTCAGCCGAATTGCATGTAGAAAATATGAGGGTTTTGTATGTTTTTATACAAAAATTATAATAGAGGGATAATTATTGCATATAATTTTAAATTCAAATTTTTCTTTATTCCTATTGGTCGCATGGGGTGGTGTGGTCTTTTTAAGACTTACAAATCTAATTTTGGTAGCTTGGGAAGTCAGCTAAGGGTAGGTTAGGAGCAGACCATTCTAATTTTGTATTAAATTAGGGTTTAAATTAAGTTTTAGCACCATTTTGTGAAAGAAAATGCATAAAATATTAATTTTATGTATCTTTTTGGTATCTAAACCTACTAAAACCTATTATATTAATGTATTTATAGTTAATTTAGTATTTTCAAGATTTATTAAAATTTTGATAGTAATTAATTAAATAGGTGTAGACTTTTAAGTTAAATTAAGCTAGTTTGACAAGAATTAATTTTTTGACTTATTTATCGTGTAGAGACTTTAAATAATTATTTGTTTACTTTTTTTGACCTATATTATTATATTATTATGTATTACTTGTATAAAAAGTATTAGGTAATAATAATATTTAATTTATACATCTTTTTCTTATTTTTAAGTTTAAAAAGGCAAAAAGTAGCTTTTTGGGTATAGTTTCCTAGGTGGCCCGCCATGTAAGGATAATTTGGTCATTTTCATTGTTATTTTGCCTTTTATTAATTAATTGTATATAAATATCTAATTTTAGGTATCTATTTGTCAAATTTTAAATTTTTAGGACTTTTGGCTGTACTTGGGGATAAAATGGTAAAATGGTCATTTTATCCTAATTATGAGAAATTTTAAAATTTGATTTTATATTTTATGTTATTTACTTAATTTAACCTATCCTAAGACTTTTCTAAGTATTAGGGTTTTGCCTCTGAGTATTTGGTATTTTTAAGATTTTCGGGTAAAATTTAGGGTTTTGGGTTAATTTGGGTTTTCCTTGTTCATGTAGCGGTCAAAGTTTTCATTGTCTATCTGTCGCTAATACTAGAGTTTGAGCCGGGTTGTTACGCAAGGGGTCAAGGCTAAGGTAATCATTGTTGACCTAAATTGAGAGATCGATTGAGGCTCAGATGCATTAGCCATAAGAGTTGAACAACTAATGAAAATTACAAAGGAGATGTTCTCGGGACCAATTGGTGCGACATTAGACCTTGACAAAAGATACATTTAAGCAATGGGTAGCCAAATGAGATATTTATCTTAAAGTTACGTCGACCTAACGTACTTCAATTCAAGCATCCAAGTCGACTTCCCAGGTTGAGATTTCGAGAGTAAACAGAGAACTCACAAAATCACTACGCAAAGGTGTGGTATCAAGATCGAGAAAACTGAATGAGGGCAAAAGATTTCACCAATGTCGAACGTTCGAAATCGGTGTTATTAGGAAGGAGGACACGCAAATGGCTTTAATCAGGTACGGGAGTTGCCATAAAGGCTTGAGAAAGGAATTCATAGGGATAGAATTGTGGGGTTCTAACGGTGGATTTCGTAAAACTTAGGTTAGCCCGGGTGTTTCATCATCTAGGGGTTCATTAGCTTGTTGGTGGTTCAGTTGTCTATTAGCCATCCTAGAAGAGTGTTGAGATTTAGGGGTTGTTTTAATTCTTGACTGTTTTCATGCTTTGGGATTTTATGAAACTTAGTTTGAGATTATGAGATAGCTTATGAAGAATTTAACAACAAATACTTGCAATTCATTTTAACACATATCTAGTGCACTGGTTTTCAAAAGTTCACAGAACACACATATAACATCCAATGAAGGAAAAGACACAATGCCCAACGCACTAAAGCCTAGACGAACAAATGCGGATAGAAGTAGTGGATAATTGAGTCACGCTCCCACGTTGCCTCATAGATACCGTAGCAGCGCCACTACATTTTCACGTGCCAAAAGTCCTCTGGTGGACATGTTATCTACAACTTTCATGTTTTGGACAAAGTTCATGTCTCATTGTAAACTAGGAGTTTTAGGTCAGTGGTGTTAACTAGTCGAAAAAAGACACATTTTGATAAAATTGCAATATCTCGAGTTCTACTTATTCAAATGAGTTAAAACCCAACTTTGGATGAAATATAACAGAAAAATATAAATCTGGATGTAGAGAACATGCTTATATCAATTTTTTACATTGAATTATGGCATTCCAAAGTTTAGAACAGAAACATTTATATTCTCAAAAATCAAGTCTCTTAGGGTCCAAGTCTTCTATTTATGGCATGTCAAGTTTTTGTTCCATTTCTTTGCATGCTGGTATTTTAGACATTAATATCAAGGCTCAAGAACACTTAGAAGTCATCAAACTCAAAGATAACAACACACAACAACATCTCATATCACTCATAAACATAACAGCTCCAAATTTCCAACTACGACTCCTTTTTGGTTTATTTTCGGTTCTCAATTCTTACAGTGTTTAAAGAGATGTGTTGGGAAATATTTTGAGAAATGTTAGACATAAGTGTTAGAGGTTTGACTTACTTGTTTGAGAGATCAAAGGAGGGTGGAGGATGGATTTGGACTTAGCTTTAGAAAATTTCCCTTAATTCCTTCATTTTTCTTCTTTTTTCTCTCTTAAACTCACCTTAATACTCAAAGCAATGAAGTTTGGTCTCTCCCCCCCTCTCTTGGCCAAAAATATCATGTAAAGAAGTGGGTGTTTGGCTAGCTTTATATAAGCAAGGGGTAGGGGACACAAGGGAGACAAAAAGGTATCATTAAAAGACTTTTTCTTCTTTTAATTAAATGAGAATTGAGTTGATTTGAGGGGGTTCAACTTTTGAGGGCTAAAAATTAGATATGGGGAAGATAAATACAGCTAGGGGTCAGTTTGGGAGACAAAAATCTGATCCCCCTTCAATCAATGGATTTTTCTCGATTTTTGTGCCCTTATTGTGTAAGAAAATGCATTAAAAGTTAATTTGATGTATTTTTTTGGTGTGTTTTTCTACTGAGACCTATTATTTTAGTATGTTTATGATAAATTTAGTATTTTCATCTATTATCATAGTTTTCATAGAAATTGATTAAATAGATGTAATCTTTTAAGTCAAATTAAGCTATTTTGACAATATATGACTTTTTGACTTATTTTGTTATGTATGAACTTCAATAATAATTTGTTTTCTTTTGTTAACCTATAACACTATATTATTATGTATATTACTTCTTCAAAAAGTATTGGATCTTCATAATGCTTAATTTAACACCTTTCTCATCATTTTAAGTCAAAAAGAAAGCAAAAAATTACTTTTTGGCACTCTTCCCAAGGTAGTTGGCCACTAAGGGGTATTTTTGTTATTTTTGATGTTATTTTGTCCTTTGTTACTTAATTGTACTTAAATTCTTGATTTATGGTATCTATGTGTCAAAATTTGAGTTTTTAAGACTTTTTGCTGTACTAGGGAAAAAATGATTATTTTATCCTATTTATGAGAATTTTTAATTTTTAACTCATTATTTCATGATATTTACTTTATTTAGAATGTTGGGAGACTCTCCAGGTGCTAAGGTTTGGTTGCTTGAGTTTTGGACCTTTTTGGGGTTTTCGGGCCGAACTTAGGGTTTTTAATTCGAGTTAGGATTTTGAACCTCGACCGTGCTCTATGTCCACGTGGACTATGCATCACTAATACTAGGGTTCGAGCAGGGTTGTTACATATGATCTCATGGGCTATCCATCACTAACACTTAGGGTTTGGGCTGGGTCTTCACACTGGTTGTTACATTAGGCACCCGTCCTGAATGCTCCCCAATGACGTAAACATGGAATTATGCTCAAGGAGGCTCCTAAGCAAGTGCAATGCCAAGAATTCAACCCAAAACCCAAGAAATCACCCATCACCTCAAAAACCTTTAGACCGCGAAAATCTTCATCCTCACGACCTCCACCTTTTCATTATCCTACCCAGGCCGTGTTCTTGCCTTAACGACCGTGAACTTTTTGTGAGACCAGTAGCTTAGAAACCATGTCCGAACCCTTCTGTTCTTTCTGTTTGGTCTTATATGCAGCATGATAGAAAGTAAAACGGTATAGTATGACCCTTTAGTTTCTTGTGTCTTCTTTGATTAGATCTTTAATCCTCGTTCACATATTTTAACTTTATTTGTTTAAACAAATATGTGTCATGTTTAGAAATGATAACCCTATTGCATGACCCTTAGGATTTTTTTAGTTAAAACTTTTCTTCTTGCTTGTTTTCGTATAGACTCTGTTGAACCTCTCATTTTATATTTGTTACCTTTGAAGAATTTAAAATAAGAACCAATAATGATAAAGTAGAGGCCAATGTCATAGTTGGCCGAAAAGGGTGCCTAACACCTTCCCTTTTCATACCTTAGCTCTCGAACTCTCCTTTTCTCTTGTTACGTTTAAATAACCTGTGACCTACTTTTTTTTTTGTTTTTCTTGGTGTTTTTCAAAAACCAAGTGATGACTCCTTTTTTTACCATGTGTTTGGATATCTTGGACTTTTTATCACAAAAGAAGTATTTTCTTTTCTAAAACAATGGATATCCGACACATCATTTTACAAACCAAACCATAATAAAACTCCCACAGTTTTTCTGGCGACTCTACCGGGGAGTAATTTCTTAAAAAAAAACTATAAGAGGGCTTAACTTGAAATGTCAATGGTTCTTATTGTAAACTTTTCATTTGTATTTGCATTTGCATTGTACATATTTGCATGCTTGATTCTTAAAACACCCGCTCCACCTAACCGATACCTTGGTCAGTTTATTATCTCGCAGCTATATCGGGGAAGCCAACAAGCTTTCTAGCCATATGTCCACATAGATGTGGCAAAAAGAGTAATTGCATACCGTTTAGCCATGCCTTGCACCATTACTTGGCGTAGGAGGTATATTCTTGACTTTATTCAGAAGGTACACTGAGTGCATACCTACCAGCTTTCTCCTATTGGATAAAGCTTCTTAGACCCTTTCTTTTAGGATTATGTGACTTTATTTTTGTGAATTGTTTTGTCTATATAGTTAGTACTCCTTTATAGGATAGTTTCTGTTTTCCCGTCTTGTTGCTGAACACGGATTATTTCGGGTTTAGCCCCCGAATTATGAGTTCTCTGGTTTACATTAGTCTTTTCAACTCAGAGACCCGAGATTATAGCACAATGTAGAAAGAACCTATACACACTTGGGTTTGATCTTCGAGAAGAAGACTTAGGCGAGTAGAACAGTTAAGTTCATCAATGGCGGACCCGGAGTTGACCATGGTGATATGATGGGGGTAATTATGAATTTGCAATAAACAGCAGAGGGAGTCGGTACTGCTGCGAACAACTAGGGTAGGATTCAAACCCAGTGCCAAGCACAAATTCAGGCTTTGTATTCCTGGATAGTGGACCCTAATGTAGTTTTCCTAAATGAGTAAGAAAATGGGGTAGGAGACAACCTTTGGGATGATAATTCGAGACCCAAAGGAGCCCAGCCAGCAACGGTACTGCCTTTACGACCAAAAATCCCAAAATATTTAACTACCAAGGAGTCGATCTGGTCTGATAAGATTAACAAATTAGAGAAGGTTTTGAGTAAAGCCCGAGGAGTCAATGATTATATGCTAGACGTGGAGGGGCTTTGTCTGTTCCCCAATGCAAAACTCCCTGAGAAATTTAAGATGCCTGATATGGAGAAGTTTGATGGAACAGGGGATCTGTGAATTTATCTAAGAATGTACGCGAGTACTCTATCTTCCATAGGAATTAGTGATCGGTTAAAGGCCTAATTTTTGCAATGGTCTTTGTCAAGAGCTGCTAAAAAATGGTTTCTGTTATTGGATACTGCAAAGATGAGAACTTGAGAAGATATTGCTACTGTGTTTGTCAGCTAGTACAATTACAATATTCAGCTCAACTTCATGATCCAAAACTCGAGGTCACTAGACAGGATGCCAAGGAGTATTTGGTCGAGTTTTTGACCCGTTGGCGGGCCAAAGCAACCAAAATGACAAACAGACCCATTGAGAAAGAGCAAGTGAGGATGGTGGTGAAGAACCAACAATCGCAGCTCCAGATATCTAATCACGTAGCCTTTGATGACATTTGAACAGGTTTTCGATGCCAGAATACAAATAGAGGATGTTTTGTAGTCTGGTGATATTGAGAAAGGGGAATTGAGCCAGAGGATGATATGGAAGCCCTATGCCAATAATCCCAATAGTTCTGCTAACTCTGTGAGTTAGGGTTATGAGGTGAACCTGTTGAACTTGAATTTGGGCCAGCCCAATTCATCTACCTAGTCTGCTGCTCAAAACCAGCCTTGTAACCAGAAAAGAACCTTTATCCAGCTTACCATTCTTTTATCTTCCATCTTGATCCATCTGATCGAAAGGGATCTCTTAAAACCCTTAAATCCGACCCCACCGCCAAATCCTTTGCCACCCATAAATAACCCGACCCAGTATTGTGCCTTTCACTAGGGGCACGGTCACTTGACTAATAATTATATGAGTCTTCAACATGAAATCCAGGATCTAATAGACAACAAGGTAATTCCCCCACCTACTGCTGCTCAAAAATCAAATGTAACCACCAATCCTTTGCCAAACCACTTAGCTTAGTAGAATGTAAATGCTATTGAAGGAGAAGCGAAGAACTTTGACCCCACAAAGTTCATAGTTCTAGTAGCTGAGTCCAAGCTTGCTATTGATCTGCCGTCTGGCCATGACGTGTTATTAATCAATGACTTTGTTGAGAAACTTATGAATTGTGAGACCCGGACCCATTTTCTTTTTCGGTATTTTTCGACGTGTGTTTCCCGTTTTTGATTTGCATGTTTATATGCGTTTTGATGCATGTTCCGGTCTAGATATGCATGCGGAGTTGGTTCCCGGGGTTGTTGGACGTTGCGGTACAAATTTTAAAAATTAAAAAAAAAGATATTTTAGAGGCCTATAAATACCTGGAGTTAGATATTTTCAAAAGATATTTTCAAAACTTCTCAGTTAAGTTTCCTTCATTTTCTCTCTACCATCTCTTTAACTTCTCAGGGGCCTGGGGCTCGATTTTCGACAATCCAATAGCCGATCCTTATTATTGGCGTTGTGGTCTACGCATCCATTCGGACAGAATTTCATTCTGGCAAAGTTCAGTTTTGCACGTGGTTCGAGGCGTCGAGTTTTCAACTCACCGAGGTAGGTTCCTAGACTCTCATGTCTTACAAGGGTGCTACGTGTAATCGTGCGTGTTTTTACCGTCTTAAATTGCATGAAAATCGATTTTGTTCAAAGTTGGGTTTTTGGGTTTAAAACCTATTTTTCATTGTTTTCTGTGGATGGAATCGGGTGTCGGGTGTTTCTTTCGAGGTCTTGGTGTTAGGCCTAGGCGTGTGTATGTCCGAGGGTGTTGGATGGGAGTTTAGAGGCGTTGATTCGAGGCTTGGAGGTTGAAATCCGTAGCTCAAAGATGGTTTCTGCGTGGCGTTAGTCGACTAGATCGAGGAGTTCGATCGACTGGATCATGGTTCGGTCGACTGGATCTTGAGTTTAGTCGACTGGATCGTGGGCTTGTGGGTACTGTCAACTGGATCTTGATGGCCAGTCGACTGAACAGTGTGTTTGGGCATTTTTGGCGAGATTCCAGTAGGGTGTTTGGGTCGACTGGATGGGGGTCCAGTCGACTGGATTCTGGGCTGGTTATTTGGTGTTTTGGTGGTTGGTTCCTTGGTTTCCAATTAGTTTCTAATGCTATTCAGTTGATTGATTATGCGATTAGTTGACAGAAATACTGTTGGATTCTTTTTGGGGTTCTATTAGTCGTGTTGTGGTTTCGAGGATCGTGGCGTGACCTCGGGTGTTGGTTTAGGTGTCGTCCTCTCGGGAGACATGCATAGTGAGATGAGGGTGTGATGCACAGTTAGGTGCATGGTGTTTGTTCTTCGTTGGGCGCAGGGCGTGTTTGGGCCAGTGGTTCTTTTGGGTAAAAGGTTGCATTTTTGTGAAAATCGTAGTTTTAAGGGTTTGGGGTTGGCCTTCGGGTTAGGCGTGGTTTTGTGGGTTGTTGGTGGTCCATGGAAGTGGATGTCGGGTTATATGGCGGGTGGCGTCATAATGTGAGGTTATATATGGCTACGTGCATTTATAACTGGTTATGTATATTTATAACTTTAATTTATTTATGTACGGATTATGTGGATGGATTACATGGTTTTGGTATCATTACGTGTAACGTGGTTTATGCTTTAAAACTCAGAGTTTTATAGAAATGTATGTGTGGGTTATGAGGAATGGATGCATGTAGTGCATGTTGCATGGGTTGCATGTGTAATGTGGGTTGCGTGTGTAGTACGTGACGTGGTTTGTGAAACGTAATGTTGGTACGTGGTTTTATGCATTTAAATCTTAGTTTAGTTATGCATAGGTGTATGGAACGGGTTAGTTGAACATATGGTTATGTGAATGTTAACCCTGGTTAACAAGATGTTTGTTGGGGCTGAGGTCCTTCGAGAGAGACACCGAGAAGGTGCGTTTTTTGGGACTGAGGTCCTTCAGGAGAGAGACCAAAAAGGTGCATTGACAGGGCTGAGGTCCTTCGGGTAAAGCCCAAGAAGGTACATGGATTGCATGAAATGCATTATGGGACGGATAAACCAGTTTCAAATTATTTTTTTAAAACTCGTGTGAATCGCGATCTAAAAATCGTTTTAAATCGTTTTTGTAGACACCCCAATTTGACCTCGCCTAATCTTAGACGAATTCGATGACGAAAACAGGTGAAATAGTGCTTCGGTACAATCCTCGGGGAGTGATCCAAGCTCGGTATTTGAACCCAAAACCTTCGAACCAATGAAATTTTGACGAACCATCGAAACTTGTTGCCCAAGTAAGGCGACAGCCAACTTGCATTGTGGCGACCGCCATAGAACTTTGTAGAAACTCTAGCAAAAAGTGGCGACCGCCACCTTTCATCATGGCGACCGCCAACTTCCATTGTGGCGACCGCCATAGAACTTTGTGGAACCTTTCAAAAACATGGCGACTGCCTTCTTTGATTGTGGCGACCGCCAACTCCGAATGGCCTGATGTGTCCCAAAACATGGCAACATCTTATTGGTTGAAGAATTCTATAAATACCGTACCCCAGCGTACGTTTTCAGTACACATTTTGAGTGAGAGAGACTCTGCCGATATATCGAGCGATCCCGAGCCCCAACGTCGAAATCTTGCCGAACCTCCGACCGACGTTGAAGCCTTGCTTGGATCACCACCCGAGGATTGGCCCATTGAAGCATTCCCGACTTGAAGATTCCCCGGCAATCTAGGTACCTCGTTTAGATCCTCGATCCTTCTAACTCCATTCTCTCTCTTTTGGAGTGATCGGGTTAAAAATTCAATTTTAATTCATATATTTCATTTCATTGCATTTTTTCTTTATTTATTAATTACCTTATTTATTTATGTCCTAGCCTTTCCTTTTATTTAGTTTACTTGTTTATTTGTTTGCTTATTTGAATGAAATTTAATCAAATCATTAAATAGTGCCAACATTCCTAGCAATTACAACTTGTTAATGTTGTTAATTGTTCTAATTAAGGCACTTACATAAAAATAGTTGTAATTATCAATATTACATCTATTTAAATTCTAGCATTTTATTTATTTTTTTTCCTTTACATTAATTTAATGTTCTAACATTTAATTTTCTTTTTCATTTAAATTTTATTTCAATAGTATTTTATTTCATTTTTTTGTAATAATTACTTTAATGGTCTATTTTCTTATCTTAAATGTTTAGTTTCTTCTAGCATTAATGTAATTTCTTTTTAACGCACAATTTTTTTTAATTAGCTTAATGCTTAAGTGGTCTTATTGTATTAATTTATTTTTCTAGCATTGTTTTAATATAGCATTTTATCTTATTTCATTGTCAACTTTATTTTCTTTAATACTAATGCTCTATTTTATTTTTCTTTTAGCTTAATATTTTTTTTCTAGCTTTTATTTTCTATTTTTTTTTCTTTCAATATTAATGTAATTTCCTTTTCTAGTATTTTAGCTTTAATAAAGTTCTATTTAACATTCCTTTTCTTTTAATGTTAGTACACTTTTTTTTTTCTTTCTTTCTTTCTTTTAAGACTCCATTTTCTTTCTTTTAAAACTTCATCTTCTTTTCATAATATTTTATCTCATCTTATCTTCTTTTTTTTATTAAATCCAAAAAAATCATAAAAAGTCTTTCAAGCTAGATTTTATTTTTAGGTATAATTTTCTTTTCTTCCCTTTATTTTTGTTTCCTTTAAAATGTAAATAGTTAAAATCTTTTTTTTAGTATAACATTTTCTAAACCCTTTTCATAAGTTTCTTTTTATATACTTTTTTTAGGAGTCCTTCTTTATGCATGTTTTACTTTGCATTTCTCATTTCTTTTACTAATTCATCATGTTAATATTGCTGCATATGTTGGTTATCCTCTTTAAAATGCATGTTTAGAATAGTTTAGCTTATTTTACCAACAATTCGTGTTCAAGTAATTTTAGTATGTTCAACTATATTTTGTTCTTTTATGCAAACCATGATAGTTTAGATTATTTTTGTGAAATTATATGCGGGTGTGCTCCATGTATTCCTTTAGATAGAAATTACATGCCATAGGATTTAGGATTTTTCTTTTGACACTTATTTGTTTCGGAGTGTTATGTACATATTTTATGTATTTTCTATATTTAATTTTGGACGTTCTCTCTTTGCCTCTATTTTCTTTTTGTGCAAGAATTTGAGAAATTCTATTTTCTTTATGTACATATTTTATGGTTGGCCGTACGGGATGCCTAACACCTTTCCCGATTCGTACTTTAGCCCCCGAATCCTCTTTCTCTGGTTAACGTTTTCAAGATCAGTAGCCATTTTTGTTTTTCTTAGTTTTTCTCAAAAACTAAGTGGCAACTCCGTTTTCAATAAAAAAGGGGTTTTCAAAGGTTGATTTTCAAGGTGTTAAAATATTTTTTAAACATCTTCGAATTCCCATATTTTTGACAATTTTTCAAAACCCCCAAATCCCAACGCCAAAGTTTTCAAGGATCGTGTGAGTCAAAAAGGGTTATTATTCTCGCTTTCCCTTACATGTGAAAATCGTTTTGAAGGCTTGAAAGAGAGTCTAAAACTGCACCTCGTTTTCCTAGCATGTTTAGCTTATATTGCATGTGTTGTCTAGTTTCTGCTGAGCTTTGGCTCATGTTGTGAGATTTAAAATATTTTTTAGGTATCGATCACGCAGGTTGATCTAGGGTTGCTGGAGAGGCGAAAGATCTGTAGTCTTTCCTTTTTGGTTCTTTCTGTATCATGTATGTTTACATGCTTTTCTGGTATTAGAACCGTGTAATGTAAGCCTTTTGGAAATTATATACCATGTATGTTTTAAATTGAGAGTGTATTCTCGGATTGGGTATTATATTTGGTTGTTTGTGGGTATTTCACTTGACCGGGGCGTGACAGCTTAGTATCAGAGCTCTGAGTTCGAATACCTAAGAGCCATGAGAAGAAGGGTGTTTCACCATGTGTGGTTGATTGTGTGTGCTTGACTGCATGTGTTTAGATGCTTTGATAACATGAACGTGCTATCATAGTAAGCATGAGAATGTTGTCTATATGTGAGCATGGGGGTGGAACTGTAGGACTGATTAGTCTTGCCTTTAGGCGTTTGGATTAACAAACTTGGGAGCCAAGTTAGAAATGCGTTTAGCTGACATGATTTCTAGCAGGGAATCTGAGTAGGTTATGAAGATTGACGCGTCATTCTTGTCGGTTCTCCTCGGTATGTGGGGTTGGTTTAGCATGAACCTATGTGCTTATGCGTTAGCATGCTTATGTGGTTCGTGTCTATATTTGCATCTTTCGTTTTATGTTGCTTTTATGTAGACATGATGTCTGTGAGCAAATGGCGAGGTCGTGGTCGAGGCTGTGGCCGTGGTTTTGGCCAAGGGGATGTTCCTATCCCCTATGCTAGAGATGCAAATGCTTCCCAAGGACCTGTTGACGCCATAGAGTTGTTGCGTATGATGGTGGGTATCATTTGCCAACTAATTAAGGTTGCTAGGGAAGTGAGTAGAATCTAGCAGGAGGATGGAGGTGCTCAGTTTCAGGCGTATGGGGACAAACGTCACAGGTTGTCTAGTCCAAGTTCTCATTTTGCGGGAGCGCATCAGCAGCAAGCTTCTGTACCAGTACCATCAGTGGCATTGATAGGAAGGCCGGAGCAAAGGGAGCCTACTTGTTATCGATGCAGACAGCCAGGGTATCGTGTGTCGAGGTGCCCGCAAAAGAAGCAGTTCTGGGGTTTAGTACCAGTTCAGCCATAGGGGGAGGTTAGATGTTATCGGTGTGGATAGCCGGGGCATCGTTTGCCAGAGTGCCTGCAGCCGAGGCAATAGTTATAGGGGAGAGGACTATTAGTTTGTTATCGATGTGGCTAGTCTGGACATATCCGCAGGATCTGCCCACAGAGAGGGAGTGCATCGAGCATGGTAGGCACATAAGAGGGTTCGTTTGTGCAGGATCAACAGCAACATCCTGCGGTATAGACTTCCAGGATTATAGGTGGGGGTACTTCAGTTCTGATCCCAGATGGGCAGTCCAGACTAACACAAGGCCGAGTGTATGTCCTTAACGCTCCTAGTTCTTCTAGGGCACTGGTAGATGCAGCTATGCCTTCAATGAGCAGAGGTATTTTCTAAGTATACAGGCTTTGGGCCAGTTTCTTCCTTTCATCTGATGGGAGTTGGTGATGGATTCTGTGGGTGGTGTGCAGTGTTGAGGCGGTGGTTGGTGAGAATGTGAAGTTGGGGTGAGTTGTAGATCCCGTGCCTTTGAGATAGTTAGTCGTTATTTAGGATGCTTAACCTTGTTTGACAATTTCCTAGGAACGATTTGGCTAACTATCTCGTGTACCTGTGTTGATTACGATCGACGCGGTTGTTTCTTTCGACCTTGAGTTGAATTTCGCGGACGAAATTCCTTTAAGGGAGGTAGAGTTGCGAGACTCTGACCTGTTTTCTTTTTCGACATTTTTCGACGCTTATTTTCCATTTTCAATTTTGCATGTTTATATGCGTTTTGATGCATGTTCGGGTTTAGATGTACATGCGAGGTTAGGTCCCGAGGCCGTTGGGTTTGCGGTGCGAATTTTGAAAATTCAAAAAAAAAAAAAATATTTTGGAGGTTTATAAATATCTGGAGTTAGATATTTTTAAAATTTATCAACTAAGTTTCCTCTATTTTTTCTCTACCTTCTCTCTAACTGCTCGGGGGCCCGAGGCTCGGTTTTCGACTATCCAACAACCGATCCTTGTTATTCGCGTCGTGGTTTACGCATCCATCCGGACAAAATTTTATTCTGGCAAAACTCAATTTTGCACGTGGTTCAAGGCGTCAAATTTTCAACTCACCAAGGTAGGATCCTAGATCTCATGTTTTATAAGGGTGCTACATATAATCGTGCATGTTTTTACCATCTTGAACTGCATGAAAATTAAATTTGTTCACAGTTGGGTTTTAGGGTTTAAAACCTATTTTTCATTATTTTCGGTGGATGAAATTGGGTGTCGGGTGTTTCTTTCAAGGTCTTGGTGTTAGGCCTAGGCGTGTATATGTCTGAGGGTGTTAGATGGGAGTTTGAAGGCATTGATTTGAGGTTTAGAGGTTGAAACCCGTAGCTCAGAGATAATTTTTGCGTGGGGTCAGTCGATTGGATTGAGGAGTCCGATCGACTGGATCATGGTTCGGTCGATTGGATCTTGAGTTCAGTCGACTGGATCGTGGGCTTGTGGGTTCGGTTGATTGGATCTTGAGGGTCAATCATTTAAACAGTGTGTTTAGGCATTTTTGGCGAGATTCCAGTAGGGTGTTTGGGTCGACTAGATGGGGGTCTAGTCGACTAGATTCTGGGTTGGTTGTTTGGTGTTTTGGTGGTTGGTTCCTTGGTTTTCAATTAGTTTCTAATGGTATTCAGTTGATTGATTATGGGATTAGTCGGCTGAAATACTGTTGGATCCTTTTTGGGGTTCGGTTAATCATGTTGTGGTTTTGAGGATCATGTTGTGACCTCGGGTGTTGGTTTAGGTGTTGTCCTCTAGGGAGACATACATGGTGAGATGAGGGTGTGATGCATGGTTAGGTGCGTGGTGTTTGTTCTTCGTTGGGCGCGGGACGTGTTTGGGCCCGTGGTTCTTTTGGGTAAAAGATTGCGTTTTTGTGAAAATCGTGGTTTTAAGGGTTTGGGGTTGGCCTTCGGGTTAGGCATGGTTTTATAGGTTGTTGGTGATCCATGGGAGTGGATGTCGGGTTATATGGCGGGTGGCGCTATAATATGAGGTTATATATGGCTATGTGCGTTTATAACTGGCTATATACATTTATAACTTTAATTTATTTATGTACAGATTATGTGGATGGATTACATAGTTTTGGTATCGTTACGTGTAACATGGTTTATGCTTTAAAACTTAAAGTTTTATAGGCATGTATGTGTGGGTTTGAGGAATGGATACATGTAGTGCATGTTTCATGGGTTGCAAGTGTAATGTGGGTCCCATGTGTAGTATGTGATGTGGTTTTTGAAATGTAAAGTTTTATAGGCACGTAGTATGTGATGTGGTTTTTGAAATGTAATGATACATATGGTTATGTGAATTAACACCCTGGTTAATAAGACGTTTGTTGGGGCTGAGGTCCTTTGGGCGAGAGACCGAGAAGGTGCGCTTGTTGGGGCTGAGGTCCTTCGGGAGAGACCAAAAAAGTGCATTAATGGGGCTGCGGTCCCTCGGGTAAAGCCCGAAAAGGTACATGGATTGCATGAAATGCATTATGGGAGGGATAAACTAGTTTCAAATTGTTTTTTTAAGACTCGTGTGATTCGTATTCAAAAAACCATTTTAAATCATTTTCAAGGCTCATGTGAGTCAAAAAGGGTTATTATCCTCGCTTTTCCTTGCATGTGAAAATCGTTTTGAAGGCTTGAAAGAGAGTCTAAAACTGCACCTCATTTTTCTAACATGTTTAGCTTATATTGCATGTGTCGTCTAGTTTTTGCTGAGGTTTGGCTCACGTTGTGAGATTTGAAATATTTTTTAGGTACCGGTCACGCAGGTTGATTTGGAATTGCTGGAGAGGTAAAAGATTTGTAGTCTTCCATTTTTGGTTCTTTCTGTATCATATATGTTTACATGTTTTTCCAGTGTTGAAACCGTGTAATGTAAGCCTTTTGACGATTATATACAATGCATGTATGTTTTAAATTGAGAGTGTATTCTCGGATTGGGTATTATGTTTGGTTATTTGTGGGTGTTTTACATAACCCGGAGTTTGGGGAGTGACATGAACGATGACTTTGACAAATTCTCGATCTTTGTTATTCATGAGAAAGACTATTTTCTTTCCTTTGATAGCGATAATGTAGAAGATGAAGAGGCCAGAGGTTTATAAGAGGAATTGGAACGATTCGAGGCTCTTGAGGACCTAGAGGAAGCCAGAATAGAGATTAAATGGCATGTTTCGATCACTCTCAAGCAATGATGCAGCATGCTACGATAAAACCGAGCCAAGCTCGAAGACTAAGGATTCAGAAACAAAGGCAATAGTGAAGGGAGAATCATCTAAAGGAAAGAGGGTTGACGACAACGGAACCAGACAAAATGAGAAAGTACAAGTCAGTGGAGAATGAATCGAGACGAAGAAGGAACAAGGAGAAAAAGGGAAAAGTTTGCCTTAAGTTAACTTTTTTGGAATTACGGGTCCTGCATTTGATCCTTCAATTGATATCATTCCTCTTCACGAGCCGAAGCTTAAAACTCATTTACCTGAGGGACCGACTCTATTCTCTCTCGACGTGGATGAGATTTTGTACGAAGAAGAGAATGATTTATGGGAACTTGAAGAACTAGAGGAAGGACCTATAGACATGGAGGTGTACTACGATGAAGGGGAAGATGTGCCAAAATGGCATTCGATCATAGAGGAACCATATGATAATGGGAGACCCTAAAAACCTTGGGTTCCTCTCCCACCGTATGATTACAAAGATCCCTTTGACGAGGTTTCACTGCCTCAGCACTTCGAGTTAGAAACCCGTGTTGATGAGGAATCCCGTTCGTTCGCACAAAATGTGATGGGAATAGAAGTTCTCTAGGATATTAGAGAAACAAAAGAAGAAGGCAGTCAGGAAAAGGCAAAGATGGAAGATTTTTGGGCTTCCTAGAGAGAAGGATATTCAGTGACCGAAGTTAGGTAAGTAACCGATCGATTTGAAGAACTATGGGAACCTGAAGAACAAGTGGAACACGTAACAAGGAGCGAGAGACATTTCAAACCCACTCAGTTAGAGAAGGGACAGCCGAGCAAGGGAGTTTAAGAAACGAGAAAGTAGGGAGAAAAATAAGATAGTGAGGAAGACGATGTAGAATTGAAACAGCTGAAAAAGACACAGGTAAATGTCAGCATCTGGGGATTGTTGGTGGCTTCACACAAACACCGGTAGGTTATGCTAAAAGCTCTGAACAAGGTAGACATCTCGATCAATGTTTCCCTTGATCAGTTGGTTGGAATGTTAGTACCGGAGAAACAACCTAATGTGATCGCTTTTAGTGACAAGGATTTCCCATCGGAGGGACCATCTTACAACAAATCGTTGCATCTAACTGTTAAATGTTTGGGAATGTGCATTCCGATCGTTCTGGTTGACAATGGCTCTGCTTTTAATGTATGCCAGTTATGAACAGCCTACTGCTTAGGGTTGAAAACACAGGATTTCAAGCCGAGTGCACAAAGAGTAACGACGTATGACAATACACGGATGGACGTTTTGGGATTGGTAATTTTTACTGTGATAGTAGGACCGCTAGAAAGTGAAGTGGAGTTCCATGTTCTCGACGTGCAAGCTTCATTAAATCTGCTGTTAGGAAGGCCTTGGTTACATGATCCAGTGATAAGAGCAGTTCCGTTAACCCTGCATCAGAAGGTCATGCTGATAAAGGAAGGGATGACTGTCACTATCTAGGGGAAAACTGGCATGCCAACCTCTCTTAGTGAAACCACCCCGCTCCTTGAGATTCAACACGGAGAAGAAGACCTCCTCCTCAACGGGTTTGATTTTGATAAAACCAAAGCTATCTAAGTGTTGATGAATGAGAAATACAACTATGTAAACCCGAAGGTGATTGTAATGATGAAGGGAATGTCTTTCTTCCCGAAAAGGGGACTTAGCAAGAATTTGTAGGGGATTACAATGCTGATCCCTGTGTACCACAACTGTCATAGATATGGGCTTGGGTATCTGTAACACCTCACACCCGTAAGACACCAAAACTACACAAAGGGGGGTATGATCCTGCTGGAGGCCGGTAGTCCAAGAGATAGATAAAGGGTAAAGATATTAAAAGATCAAACAAGAACTTCTAAGTAACACAAATCTTAATATCAAAAGAGGTAAACAAGAGTCACTAAGGATTCGCCATCCCAAGGCATACATTACATCCAAAAGATCAAAGACCTTCAAAACTTACACATGAAGCTTAGCCAACACTAAAACCAGACAAAAGAAAAATTGGCTAAAATGATTTCCAACACCAGATCTAAAACTACTCGATGACGCATGTGGTGGACCAACTTCTAGCCGTTCCTAGTATCTGCAACCATAGAGGTTACAGGAGAGCGCACTTAGCATTATCATGAACAGAAAAGACAGTTACTTTGTTGAGGATAACTGAAAACTCTTTCTAAAGACAGTTCATCACATTTTCTACGGAAAAATAGAAACTAATGCATTTGCTTGAACATGAAAATATCACAGATTATACAGAACTTTTTCAGTATTACAATCAAAAACATGTCCCTGGCTCAACTGCCACAAATTCAAATTTGCATGACCACTTTCTCAAATCTAGACTCAAACCCTAACAATGTCCAAGTAGTCGTCAACCTCACGACCGGGAGTTTTGACGATTCTCAATGCGCGGATAGCAACTTGATGGAATGAGGGCCACTCTCCACCAAGCACGAGTGGTATGAGCTGTCCGGGACCTAATCCGCAACGCCTTTAAGGTAAAAACCCCCGCTCAACGAAAAACCTGCCCTATATGGACAACTGAAAAACCCATAGTTTGGTAACCTCCCTCATAACGGGATATAAAGAGCCAAAAACCCTTGTAACTTGGCACTTTGGAACAACTACACAACATTAACCATACTTTCATAATAATATCATGCTAGCTCAAAATAACATAGATAGCACACTTGAATTAAAGATATCATGGCATTTGAAAACAAGAGGTTCATGCAATCGTCAAACTGGTCATAGTTCAAATCATGCGCTTCAAAGCATTTTCAAATATCATTTATATAAACTCAAGTTTAAGATAATGGTTAAGCACTCTCACCTTGTATAATAAGCGTATGAACTGAGCCTCTCCCAGCAAGCTAAGTAGGACCCCCGGGTTCTACAATCTCCGTGCCTAACAAGCAAAGCACGACTCATCCGTTAACAAGGAATCCTCCCCCTTTAGCCGATGAAACTAAAATGATTCGGACCGTTGAATGTTTTCTTTGGTTTTAGGGGCTATGGTTACTTTCTTTTTATGTTTAAGGGGTACTATGCACTTACCCAAACCTTCACTTGTTTAAGGATTTAACTTAACCATTTATTACTCTCTTCCAAACCATTAAATTCTAAGGTACCGCAGCAACTTGAGGTACTTAGGCTTAGAATTGGATTATGATTTTTGGTGAAGATTTATATTGAAATATTCCCTACAACTTTTACGTTTAACACCGAAGTCAAAACATAAGGAAAAATGGTGAATAAGGCATCCCAAGCAAAAATGGTTCAGCACTTTTCTCAAGATTTTTACCAAAAACATATTTCTGTTGGTCTCGGTTTTGGGGTATGAGATTAAGTCCATAAGAGTCCATATTAGAGTATGTTCTTTCTTAGCATGTTCCCTACAAGTTTCATGTTTAGAGTTAAGGGTAGTTGTTTGAAACAAGTTAGATGTTTTGGCCATTTTAAAAAGTAGGTTCTGTCAGCCGCCAAAACTCAGTAGAGCCGGTTTTGGATAGAGGGTTTGAAATAGTTTTTGGGTATCCTCATGAGGTTTTAAGGTATGATTTTTGGGCTGAAAATATTTTAATATGTTATCTACAATGTTCATGTAGACCACTTTTGGAATAGGTCACTAAAAATAGGGGTTTTGGGCCATATAAAAATATGTGACAGAATGTTCCTCGAGGGTTAAAAGTAAACAGAAAATTTTAGAGGGGTTTTGGCCTATAAAACCTCAAGATTTTGTGCTAATTTTTGGTGGATAGATAGATATACATGTTATCTACAAATTTCATATTTAGATCAGAGTTTGGATCATACTCTAAACTATGTTTTCCAAATCGATAATGTTGACTGGTCAGAAAATGACATACTTTAGTAAAATTGCAATATCTTGAGTTTTGGTTATGAAAATGAGTTGGAACCAACTTTGGATGAAATATAACACAACAATTTAACTCTGGACATAAAAATCATGCTTTGATCAATTTTCTACATTGAGTTATGTTATTTCAAATCTCAGGGCAAAAACACCAAAGTCCTTAAAAATCAAGCCTCTTAGGGTTTAGGTCTTCTACTTGTGTCATGCCAAGTTTTTGTTCCATTTCTTTGCATGCGTGTGATTTTAACCTTAATATCAAGGCTCCATCCAGCACACTTAGAGAT
>JAULJZ010011752.1:0-65403 GCA_032270985.1 Heliamphora pulchella | reverse complement strand
CCACAAATAAAAACAGTGACTCCTTAGGGAGGATATTTTTATTCACGGGTTAAGTGTATAACCATTATCCTTAATTTTAAAATACCATGTCAAAGCCTTGGGCCCGGTGTGAGCGAACCCTACTTCGCACTATTCTCAAATCTACTTCTTTCAAAGATTCGTACTGGAGATACCATGATTATAGCTCTTCCTTAGGGAGATCAAAAGTCGAAGCCGGCACACGTGTTATAACCACATCTTCTACGAACGTGTAACGGAGACCGTAGAATTTATCTATGATTAAGCCCTTCTCCCACTTAATATTTTAAAAAGTTGGTTTGCGCGAATGAAGTTTTTGAACACCCCAGACCCATAACATGTCATCGACCTCGTGGCCGTGAGATCTGTTTGCTTTAAACGTCACGGCTGTAACATCCGAAATCGGGCAGTAAGATTTCATTCTCACGGCCGTACCTAATTTAAAAGGTTTATAACAACCGCTATAAGCCTAGGGTTTATAGTCACGATCGCAACTTTCAAAGACTATGATCGCGATGTTTTCGTTGATCCCCTCCTTTGAACATCAACCTACGAGCATACACCCCTCTTGTTTTGGTTTGATTAGCAAAAATTCATCTTTTATAACCCTTTTTGAGGTTTATGAAAAATAGACCTTAAAATCGATCTCTATCCTTTGGGTCCTCTTCATGACCTTAAACTGACTCTCTAGTCCTTGCATGACCTAAAACTACCCCTATTACTCTTCGGTCCTTCTCGTGACCTTAAATTGACTCTCCGGTCCTTCTCATGACCTTAAACAAACTCTTTAGTTTTGGGACAGGTAAGTAGGGGTGGGGGAGGTTGACTCCCCAGGGGTCGAACCCTAGGGGTGGGTAAATGGGGCTTGGGAGTGCCACATGCACTGCCGCCCACTTAACTCTTTAGTTTTTTCAAGACCTAAAACTGATATTTATCCTTTTCGTCCTACTCATGACCTTAAAATGACTCTTCGATCCTTACATAACCTAAAATTGATATCTATCTCTTCGGTCCTCCTCATAACCTTAAATTGATTCCTCAATCCTCTCTATGACTTTAAACTGACTCTCTAGTCCTTACATAACCTGAAACTGCCCCTACCACCTTTCTATCCTCCACATGACCTTAAACTGACTCATCTATTCTTTCATGACCTAAAATTGATATCTATCTCTTCGGTTCTCCTCATAACCTTAAACTGATTCATCGGTCCTTTCATGACCTAAAACTGATATCATCTCTTTGGTCCTCCTCATGACTTTAAACTGACTCATCAATACTTTCAAGACCTAAAACTGATCCATAGCACCCTTCGGTCCTCCTCATGACTTTAAATTGACTCCTCGGTCCTATTCATGACCTAAAATTGATCCTAAACAATCCTTGGTACACGTTGTGACCTAAAAATATTATATGTTTACATTGTACCTATTTGCATCATGAGATATCTGTCATGCTTCACGATTAGCCTATTTGCATCATATGCATTGCCCTACGAACTACAACCAGTCTGGTCCCTTATAATGGGGGTACGTAAGAAGCTTGATGAAAAATCGACTTCGACTACGCTTTTTTGTATGTTTTGTTTGTGCCTAAGATTGATGGCTTGTTCAATCGGTCTGTCTCTAGAGTTTTGACATTTACTTGTACCATGAATTGTTGCAAACTTTGCCAAAGAGGGGCGACTGTAGACTCCCTAATTTGACCAAGCCAAATCTTAGGCACCCGTCTCAAATGCTCCCTAATGACGAAAACATGGAAATTATGCTAAAGGATGCTCCCAAGCAAGCAAAGTCATGAATTCAATTCCAAACCCAAGAACCCACCGAAAACATTTAGACCGCAACGTTGCAAATCCTCATGGCCGCCACCTTTTCCATGATCGTACAACAGGCTGTGTCCTTACCTTGACGGCCGCCACCTTTTTGAGAGTTTAAACCTAGCTACGACCTTTGAAAGTCATGTATGTCTCGGTTCGTACAACAAAGTTCACGTCCTCCATGTGCAAGGACACGGCCGTGAGTTTGACACCTTTTTGGATAGGTAGCAGCATCCTAAAGGATCTCTATGTTGCCTCATTGCTTATAAATAGGCACCTTGATTCACATAAATCAAGGAGAACATTCTAACACCCCGAAACTCTACTAAATCCATTTCTCACCGGATATTCTGATATTCCCGATACTCATACCACATGTTCTTGTACCGAGTTCGTGACTTTTCTTGCGTTAGTGAGGCCTTAGAGCACGAACTACTTGGCAATTCTAGCCTACCACATCCGAGGGGACATTCGATATGGTTGTCTACATTAGATAACCTTTGAAAATCGTGACTTTTCTTAAACTCTCATCTTCTCTCTCCTGGGGGTGTCACGATTAAGGTTTCCATTTATTGTTTCTTTCTTAGCATTGAAGTTATTCATATCGACCATGTTCATATGAGCCTTTCATGAAAAAATAGTATGTTCATCGCTCTCTATAATATGTAGAACAACATGTTTCTAACATAGTTTCTTGTTGGCACACTGAACACCCCAAAAATGTTTCTGTGACCATTAAAACTTAATGGCCGCTACTTATTTTCTTCACGGTCGCCATATTTCCTTCATTTTTCTCATGACTACAACATTTTGTTGCTACGGCCGTGAACTTTTTGTGAGACTAGTAGCATGAAAATCATGTTTAAAACATTTTGTTACATCTCTTTAAGGTTATATGTATTCTAGCTTAAGGCTCATATTACAGTCGAAGTGGTAGATAGTAGATCCTGTCTTGATAAAGTGGACTGTGATTTTCTATTATGTACATTCTATTTGTTTGGGTTCCTCTGGACCTTGTATGTTGAGAACTCTTTGGAGATCTGAAATATCATGGCCGCAACCTTTGGTGATCACGGCCGTGACCTTTTTGACTCATTTTCTTGTGGAAACCATGTATTTTGTTATGGCCACGAGGTTTGTTTCTTCTTTTGTCACAGTCGCAATATTTTGTTACTACGGCTGTGAGCTTTTTGTACGTACAGTAGCATAAAATGTGTTTGAATCCCCTTTGTTCTTTTTGTTTAATTTGTATATGGCATGTTAGAGACAAAAACTATATTGCATGACCCTTAGGCTTTTTCTTACTCTTTTATTCTTTATTTGCTTGTTTTTCATTTTTCTTTTGGTTAAACAATAAATGTTTTATGATTAGAAATGATAACCAAATTGCATGACCTTTAAGATTTTAGTAAGAAACCTTTTTCTTCTTTGTTTGCTTTTGTATGAACTCTCGTTAACCTCCCTTTCTGTATTTGTTACCTTTGAAAAGTTTAAAACAAGAACTAACATTGACAAAATAGAGGCCAAGCTCACGAATGGACGAAAAGGGTACCTAACACATTCCCTTTTCGTATCTTAACCCCTGAATCCTCTTTTTCTTTGGTTATGTTTAAAAAAGACTTGTGGCCTTCTTTTTATTTTTATTGATTTTTTTTAAAAATCAAGTGGCGACTCCATTTTCTAAAAGGTGTTTGGATATCTTAGATTTTTGTTTTAAAAAAACTAATATTGTTTTTTCTAAAAACAATGGATATCCGACACATCATTTTTTTAACATACCCAAAAACGCTTGCAGGTCCATATATATGTTATTTATGCTAAAAAAACTAGTATAATCTAGAGGTTTTAACATCCTTATAACATACTTGTTTTAACTCATAGAACAAAAAAACAAAAAAAACAAAACGCAAAGCGTTATTCCAAGCACAACAACTAAGCTCTCTCCTATTCAATTCTTTTTTTAACCTTCTTGTTTCTAATCTTGTTCTTAGGTTTTTAAATCTTATTAAATATTGTAGAGCGAGATTAGAAGAGAAGGTTAAGGATAGTTCTAGGAGTGCCTACCTCAAATTATTGATCAATGGAAGCTAGGACTTAAGTTTTAGCCCTTCTGGGATCAACCTTCTTCCTTTCCTTCCCTCTTATTTCTTCTTTCTTCTTCTTCTTCTTCTCCAAGAACGCACTCTCGCTCTAGAAAGTCCTCCCTTGACCAACATTTACAAAGGGAATGGGTGGATGGTGCTCTTCTATTTATAGGCTCAAGAAAGGACATAATGTGTAATTACAACTGAATAGGTTGTTGGAGGCAAAATTGCCAAGATCATTGTTTTTATAAACGATTTTCGATAAAAAAACTAATTGGACGGGCAAATTCCAAAATAGCTTCCAGAGAAAACTTTTGACGTCGAACGATCAAAAATAAACCCGTGCAACCAAAGTTTATTTAGAAGAATACCTTTTGTCGATCTAGTCTTCAACTACGATTTGATTCCGAATTGAAGATCCTGTCAGATCTTCTACTGTATTCCCTTATGCGATCCTCGAACGTTGGGTGGGCTACAGACTATCGAGAACTAGCATCGGCAGAACCCTGATATCTTTCGTTTTGAAAGACAAAAAATAAGATACATGATATATGAAATATGATCTATCAATCAAAAATTGGTTCAGCCTACCCGCGTATATATAGGGCTACAGCAGGGATCTAGGGAGTAATTATGAGTAAGACTTCCAGTGGAACACAGATACCTACTAGCGATTGTTGCAATTATGAAAAAACGCAGTGATTTCTGCAATTTTCATAAAATACTGAATTATAATTCACACAACTAAAGAACTGTAATTTCACTCTGACCCATAATCTCAATACCTGCTTGCATTGAGATCTTGTTATTAAATACTTACCATTTCTCCCCACGTTAAGATTTCCGATACCACCAATTAAATTTAATTACTGATAATTTAATTTAATCTGCATCTTGATATTCCTTAAGCCCTTCCGCTTAACTTATTTGACAGCCGAGTAATTAAATCCACCTGTAGGGTTTGGCCCGGTCAAAACTTATAAACATCCTTAAAGGGGTATCATCAATCTCGATCTTTTGGAACGTAAATTTCGTCAATAATTAATATTTGCCATATAAATAATACCGCTGTCCAACTCACCAGAAATATAGACCCATATAAGATCGCACCCTCTAATGAATCAAAATAAAAAATATTAAATATACGCAAATTAATAATTATTTCATGATTAAGAGGATAAATACTAATCATAATAATCTTAGTGTGTGAATTAATTTATATAGTCAATACAAAATTAATTATCCCAAATGTCCCGTTCAATACACACAAAGTGTACTAGCCCAGGGAGTCGGAATAATAGACGACGCTATTATCTGTTTCTCGTAATTAAGACATGGTTGCTAAAACTCTGTGGTACAGTCATACTGATGGTATATCTATTTTCATCTAAACTGTGAACACAAAACTTATATTCTGTAAGAACCTAAAATCTGATCTTCTGTGTGCAAGTCGTACTCTACACACCAGATTAAATACTATACCGAATATTGGATATCCATGCATATCAAATAAAGGATACACATACATTGCTCATAAAAATTCTCATAAAATGAAAAATTAATTTTATTAAAAATAAAATTAAATACTAAAAACATGATTGTCAGTATACCAACCCTAATAATCTCCCATTTGTACTCAAAACCATGCTGCTATACATCTTACTCCCATGCCCAAAAGTCTTAGCCGATAAGCACTTTGTAAATGATCTCTAAGGTTGTCTCCTGATGCAAGCTCTATGTGTGACTGAAAATCTGAGTCTGCGTACCCCAAAGGTACTTGATTATATTATGTAGTCCTTTTCAGGTACTTAATTATATTCTTTACCGCAGTCCAATACTCATGCCTTGGATTAAGCAAAGCAGATGTCGGGTCGAGTGCAAAGCATAGCATAAATGAGGCTTCCTACTACCGAAGCATAAGAAACTGCCTTCATCTTCTCGATCTCATCAGGTGTCTTAGGACACTTATTCTTGAATCGAGTGATTCCATGCTTGAAAAGGAGAAACCTTTTCTTGAAATCCTGTATGATAAAACGAACAAGAATATAATTGATATACTTTGCTTGTGATAAGCCTAACATTCTTAATTTCTGATCTCACACAAGCTTGATCCCATGGATGTGACTAGCTTCTCTCAAGTCCTTCACATCGAACTGCCCAGATAACCATACTCTAACCGTAGATAATGCTCCCACATCGTTTTCGATGAGCAAGATATCATCTACATAACGTACTAAAAAGATCACCACGCTTCTGTCACGCTTCTTGTACGCATAGGACTCATCAGAACTTTAATCCAAATCATAAGATTTTATAACTTGATCAAACCGAGTGTTCCAAGACCTCGATGCTTGCTTAAGTCTATAAATGGATCTCTTAAACTTCCACAACATGTGTTCCTGGTCCTTGGCAATGAATCCGTCTGATTGTATCATATAGATACAATTGTCAATGCTTCTGTTAAGGAAAGATGTCTTTACATCCATTTTTCAGATTTCGTAATCGAAATGAGTGGCAATGGATAAGAGAATCCATATAGACTTAAGCATGACTACTGGCGAAAAGGTTTTCTCAATATCGATCCCTTCTTTCCGAGTGAATCCTTTAGCAACAAGCCAAAATTTGAAGGTTTCAACCTTCCCGTCTACTCCGATCTTCCTCTTGTAGATCTACTTGCATTCAATGGATTTTATCCCTTCGGGTGGTTCTACAAGTTTTTAGGCCTAATTAGAATGCATAAATTTCATCTCTAAATTCATAGCCCTTTGCCAAAGATCTACATCTTTGTCTTTTAGTGCTTCATTGTAATTACAGGGCTCGGTATCCAGTTCTGTTAGGATCTTGTCAAATGAATCTCCCAAGAACATATACCGATCAGGTTTATGAACAACCCTCCCACTACGATGAGGTACTACCTGTGTCTATGTATTAGTAGTAATAGGCTGTGTAGAATTTGAACCTTGTGCATCAGCACCCAGTTCTTGATTTGCACCTGCCCCGATAATTCTCCCACTACGACGAGGTAATAGAATATCAGTGACTTGTGGTTTCTCTTCCGTTCTATTGGTATTTCCTCTTAGCTTTTTCAGAACAATTTTTCTATTAGGCCTGTGGTCCATAATATAATCCTCTTCCAAGAATCGGGTATTGGTGCTAACAATGACCTTCTGTTCCTTAGGATTATAAAATAGACCACCCTTCATTCTCTTGGGATACACCACAAAGAAATAGAATTCTGTCCTCGGTTCCAACTTACATGCGTTCCCTTTCAGCACATGTGCTGGACACCCCTAAATACGAATGTGTTTCAGACTAGGCTTACTCCCGGTCCACAATTCGGTGGGAGTAGAAGGTACTGACTTAAAAGGTACCAAGTTCAGAATATAAGCTGTTGTCTCTAAAGAGAGTCCCCAAAATGAATCTGGTAAACCTGAATAACTTTTCATTGACCTTACCATCTCCATAAGAGTCCTATTCTTTCTACTACACCATTCTGCTGTGGAGTGCCAGGTGCAGTCAATTGGGATGTAATCCCTTTTGATGACAAGTAGTCTTTAAACTCTCCAAAGAGGTATTCTCCACCACGGTCGGATCATAGTGATTTGATACTTTTACATATACGGTTGTCCGCCTCCGCCTTGAATTCATTAAATTTCTCAAAGCATTCAGACTTATGGTGCATCAGGTAAATGTATCCATACATTGAGTAGTCATCAATAAAACTGATGAAGTACTCAGAGTCACCTCTAATCCGGATTGTTATAGGACCACTCACATCAGAAAGAACTAGCTCCAACGGTTCTTTAGCTCTATAGCCTTTGGCCGGAAAGGACCTCTTGGTCATCTTACCTTCTAAGCAAGATTCACAGACTAGAAGTGCCTCCATTTCCATTGAACTCAAAGGTTCATCTGCTACCAGTCTGTTTATCTTTTTTAGATTAATATGATTCAAGCGTAAGTGCCAAAAAAACGTTTAGTTCATTAAAGAAGAAAACTCTCTCTTATATGGTAGTATAGATGTATTATTCGTTTCAGTCAGTTGCAGTGTAGGAGAGATTAAAGTAATAATATAAAGATCATCCACCAATGTACCAGAATAGATAACCCGTTTATTATTCTTAATAACCACAGAATTAATAAAATAAACTAAATATCTGTTTTTAGTCAATCTAGAAACAGAAACTAAGTTCTTTCTAATGGCAGGTGCATAAAGACAACCACTTAATATTAAAGCTCGGTCTCTATCAATATTGAAAGTAACATCTCCTACTACAACTGCTGTTACATTTGTATTATTACCCATATGCAGGTAAATCTCCCCATCACTAAGTTGTTGGATTTTCTAGAATCCCTATAATGAATTGCAGACATGATCAGTGGCTCCCATATCTACACACCAAGTACTAGTAGATAGCATCGCTAAATATGTTTCCACAACTAGTGAATAGAAATTGACCGATTTGTTTTGCCTTCTGAGAAATACTGAACATAACTTTTTTCAGTGCTGGGTCTGGTTGCAGTGAAAATATTTGTCTTTCAATTTTTTCACACCAGTCCGTAGTCCACTAACTACCCTGAAAATCGTGTCTCCCTATTTTCGAACCTTTTTTTTTATGCCTTTCGGTCCAGAAGAAGAACCTTTTTTCAGAAACAAACATATTTTCTGGTATTAAAAGAATACTATTTGTAATTAAAGATATATCCAAGTTACATTTTTAGTCAACAAAACTCAGTCCCGTAAGTTTATTTATTTTTAGTATAGAAGCGAGTGGGTTGAAATCTATTTTAATCCGAGAATCACATAATTAAAAAAAATGTTAATTATGATGAGAAAAACTTTGAATTTATTTTAATTTGGTTCCCTCTACCATTTTAAAATTAATTTGCCAGCAGTCTGGTTACCTGAGAATAGCATGCCACGATGGGTGGACGTCTACTATCCTTCATAAGACCAGATAGGCCAATTTATTTTAATTTTACTATCTATGCAACTGACCATACCAAGTAAAATTAAATAGCTGACATAGCTTCTGTTCAATATATAATAGCAGTGACTCAGTTAGAGATTATACTATTATATACAACTAAGTATTAACCATTATTTAATCCCAAATTAATCGCTTCGCAACGAATCTTTCAGTTGGAGAAGTGATCCACACTAACAATTATCCGGAATTATCCCTAAAGGAGATTTGTACTGGCGATACCGCAATTAATCTGTCCATTCGGAAGGAAAGCCTTACTACCGACATGCATGGTTTAATTCATCGCTAACAAACTGGTGATGGAGACCGCAGGATTTATCTGTGAATAAGTTTCCTCTCCCACTTAGATTGTTAAAATATTTTTTGAGTGTTATAAAATTCCGTTTAAATAAATTTATTAATTTCAAAAGTCACACAATCTGAAAGAATCAAATATCTTTCCATGTACACAATTCCAAGGATTTTGATTTATCAAACCATCTTTTCGTGTTTAAATGTATAACAAATAAAATTTAATAAATGCACAGTTTTTCCTTTAACTTTTTAGCTAAGGTAGTGATTATAGGTATTTATTTATTTTATTTTTCGTTCCACATTTTTTGAAAAATAATAATTTATTTTGATTAAATATTTTTTTATTTAATTAATTTAAAATTCAGAATTAATTCCCACATTTTTATAAGATATCTGATTTAAAAAAATATCTTTCAACGTGATATTTTGTAAAAAATAAAATATCTAAAATTTTTCTATTTAATTAAAATTAATTAATTAAAAAAACCTAATTTTATTTTTAATTATAAAAATTTTTAATTAAAACCGAATATTTGAATTAATTAAATTAACAAGATAAATAAAAGCAATATTTATCATCCACGTAGTTAATATATTAAAAAAATTAAATGCAAGATAAATAAAAAAATATCCAAATTTTATGATCTATCTAAAACTCTAAAGAGTTTCAGTCTCCGATTTAAAATATAAGCGCTTCCAATCTCCGATTTGCATCAGAACTCCTCCATCAAATATTCAAGCCAACCAAACAGTTCATGGGATTGCCGAAACAGTCTGTTTCCGTTTGGAATTGGGACTGCTGCTATGCTTGCTTTTTATTAAAAAAAGACCCGACCAAACACTGCTGCTGCCGAAACAGTATGCTGTTTGGGTGCCTGGGAATATTGGTTGTTTCA
This sequence comes from Heliamphora pulchella, assembly GCA_032270985.1. NCBI lineage: Eukaryota > Viridiplantae > Streptophyta > Magnoliopsida > Ericales > Sarraceniaceae > Heliamphora > Heliamphora pulchella. Next base: position 55,307 of record JAULJZ010011752.1, on the reverse strand, counting down.
GAATTGCTGGAAACCGCCTGTTTGTATTAGGAGTCTTTTCTGGAAACTGCCTGCTATTGTGTTTTAGCCGCCTCTTGCGTGTGGAAAATAGCTTGCTGGCTTAGGAATTAAAACCCACTGAAACAGCTCCACTTGGGACGCTACTTGGGATTCTGCGCCTGTTGGCTGTGTTTGGCTTGAAAACTATTGCGCCACCGGATTTTTGCTCGGAAACCGGCAGCTTGTTTATGATTGGGCCGCTTACTTTTCATATTGGAAAAACACCAAAACAATGTTGCCGCAGAAACAACCTGGTTTTTGGCCCTAGGAGCTTGGATCATGCACTGTGTTCTTTACCTTGTTCTTTATTCTTTTTAATTTTTTTATTTTATTTTGATAACTTGAAATAAAAAAAAATAGAAATTGAAAAATAATTTTACATTGATTCTATGCCTCCGTAGAGTTCACAATCAATCTACCACGATCAACTCTCGTGGTTAAAAAAATTAATTAATCATCATCTACACATTCAATCAAACATGAAAACAAAATATGATCATAAAATCGGGATTAAAACGCCTGCAAAACAAAATTATTAACAGTTCTAAAATTACCCGGTCCCGATAACCGAAACAAAAAATAAACCTGGCTCTGATACCAATTTGTTAGAGGCAAAATTGCCAAAATCATTATTTTTATAAATAATTTTTGGTAAAAAATTAACTGGATGGGCAAACGCCGAAACGAGCTCCAGATAAAATTTTTAATGTCGAACGATAAAAAATAAACCCGTGCAACCAAAGTTAATTTAGAAGAATATTTTTTGTCGATCTAGTCTTCAACTACGATTTGATTCCAAGTTGAACCTCCTGTTAGATCTTCTACTATATTCCCTTATGCGATCCTCGAACGTAGTGTGAATTACGGACTATCAAGAACTCGTACCAGTAGAACCCTGATATCTTTCGTTTTGAAAGACAAAAAATATAATATATGATATATAAAATATGATTTATCAATCTGAAACTGGTTCAGTCTACCCGCGTATATATAGGGTTACAGCAAGGACTTAGGGAGTAATTATGAGTAAGACTTCCAGTGGAACACAGATACCTACTAGCGGTTTCTGCAATTGTGAAAAGACGCAACGGTTTCGGCAATTTTCATAAAATACTAAATTATAGTTCATACCACTAAAGAACTATAATTGGACTCTGACCCATAATTTCAAGACCTTCTTGCATTGAGCTCCTGTTATTAAATGTTTACCATTTCTCCACATGTTAAGATTTTCGATACCCACCAATTAAATTTAATTGCTGACAATTTAATTTTATCGACATCTTGATATTCCTTAATCCCTTTAGCTTAACTTATTTGACAACTGGATAATTAAATTCACCTGCAGGGTTTGGTCCGATCAAAACTTATAAGCATCCTTAAGTGGGTATCGTCAATTCTGATCTTTTGAGACGTGAATTCTGTCAATAATTAATATTCGTCATATAAATAATACCGCTATCCAACTCACTGCGAATATAAACCCATACAAGATCGCACCCTCTAATGAATCAAAATAACAAATATTAAATATACGAAAATCAATAATTATTTCAGGATTAAGATGATAAGCACTATTCATAATAATATTGGGGTGTGAATTAATTTATATAGTTCATACAAAATTAATTACCCCAAATGTCCCGTTCAATACACACAAAGTGTACTAGCACAGAGAGTCAAAACAATACACGACGCTATTATCTGGTCTCCGTAAACAAAACAGGCCTACAAAAATTATGTGCTATAGTCATACCGATGGTATGTCCATTTCCATCTAAACTGTGAATATAAAACTTATATTCTGCAAGAACCTAAAATCTAATATTCTGTGTGCAAGCCGTACTCTACACACCAGATTAAATACTATACATAATATTATACATCCATGCATATCAAAAAAATGATACATATACATTGCTTATAAAGATTCTCATAAAATAAAAAATTAATTTTATTAAAAATAAAATTAAATACTAAAAATATGATTTTTAGTATACCAACCCTAACATAGGTTAGGGGCATACTTTGGAATTTAGACTTGGTAGACCTATGTGTTGTCAATGGGAAAGAGATGAAGAGTTGGGAAGATTTTAGCTGGATAAATCTCTTGCAGCTAAAAAAAGGCAAAAAAGTATTTAAAGTATCTACGAAGATATTTTAGCACAAAATATGATTTATCCTGCTAAAAGATAATAGGTGGAATTTAAAAATATTAAATCTGTGCAAAACTGCTAAATTTATACAAAAAGTCTGCAAATAGTACAATTGGAGCATGATTCCAAGACAAATCTCACAAATCTTCTAAAATCTATCAAAAGAATAAAAGTTGTACTTTCTTGGCACACATTCCCATGCATGGCTGGCCACATGGTTCAATTTCCTTTTTTATTTTAATATGTGATTTTTGTATTTAATAATTCAAGGTTTAAAATTTTGGGCCAAAGAATTAAAGTTGGGCCTTTTCTTAGATATTCTGGTTGGGCTTTGTCTATGGACTTTCATTTAATATTTGTGGGCCTATATTAAAGAATTTGGGCCTTACTTGGGTGTGAGACCCTGACCTGTTTTCTTTTTTGGCATTTTTCGACGCGCGTTACGTGTTTTCGTTGTAGCATGTTTTATATGCTTTTGATGCACGTTTGAGGGTAGAGATGCATGCGGAGAAGGTTCTGGGGGTCGTAGGGTGTTGCGGTGCGAATTTAAAAAAAAAAAAAAAAGATATTTTCGTGGCTCTAAATATCTATCTTTAGAAATTTTGAAAAAGATATTTTCATAATTTGGTGGCTAAGCTTTTTTTTTTCTCTCCAACGGAAGCTCTGCCTTCTCTCTAAATTCTGAGGGGACGGGGCTTGATTTTCGACGATCAGATAGCAGATCCTTAGTCTCCTCGTTGTGGGCTACGCGTTCATCAGGACAGAATTCTATTTCGGCGAAGTTTGTTTTTGCACGTGGTTCGAGGGTTGAGTTTTGAACTCATTGAGGTAGGATACTAGATCTGTATGCTTTATAAGGGTGCTACGTGTGATTGGGTGTCTTTTTACCAGGTAGATCGCTGTAGATCTGATTTTGTTTAAAAAGTTGGGTTTTGGGTTTAAAACATGTTTTTCGTTGATTTCATGGATGGAATCGGATGTTGGGTGTTCTTTTCGAGGATTTGATGTTAGGCTTGGGCTTGGGTATGTCCATGGGTTGTTAAAGGGGTGTTTAATGGTTTAATTTGAGGTTGAGAAGCTTTTTCGTCGCTAGGGTTTGACTTCCGTCATCGCTTAGCCGTTAGGGTGAAAAATCTATTTCTGTTGCGTTTGTGTCGACACCTCTGTTGTTTGTGTCGACACAATTTCCTTCTGTTGAGGCTATCTTTGTCTCGGTTGTTTTGTGTCGACACCTTTTCTATTTGTGTCGACACCTTTGTGGTGTCGACACTTTCACTGCTGGGGTCGACCCTTTTCCCTTCTGTTGAAGCTGAGTATTCTTTTGTTGTTTGTGTGACACTAAGGCTGTTTGTGTCGACACCTCCTCTGTTTTGTGTCGGCACACTTGCTGTTTGTGTCGACCCTTTTTCGGTTGGTGTCAACACCATTCCTATTTCTATTGACCCTTTTTCCTTTGGTCGTGTTAGGGCCTTAGGGGTTTCTTTTTGCCGTGTTGGGCATGTGGGGGTTTCCTATTAGTATCTTATGGTGTTCAATTGATTAATTATGAGATTAGTTGATTCAAATACCTTTAGATTCCTTTTGGGTTTCGGTAGGTTGTGTGGTGGTTTCGGGGGTCGTGTCGTGACCCCAAGTGTTCGTTTTGATGCCATCCCTGGGGATGATGAGTTGGTGAGATGTGGGTGTTTGTTATGTGTTGAGTGTTTGGGCCCGTGGTTCCTTTTGGGAAAGGGTCTTGGATTGTGAAACCGTAAGGCATTTGGGTTTTTAGTGGGCCTTCGGGCTAGGATTGGTTGTTGTATGTGGCTATGTGCTTTTATAACGGGCTTATGCATGTTATAACTGTGGTTTATTCATGCATGGATTATGTAATGTGATTTACATGGCTTTCGATAGCGTTATGTGTAACATGGTTTATGCTTTAAAACTCTGGTTTTATAAGCATGTTGATGTGGAACGTCGTGTTGATGCATGGTCATATACTTTAATTCCTGGTTTAGGTTTGCATATGTGTATGAAATGGATTAGATGAATCTGTGATCCAGTAGATGTAAATCCTGGTTGATGATGCATGTGTGCGTGTATGGGTGGTTGAGGTAGGCTGCGAAAGCCAGTGGTTGGCATAGGCTGCGAAAGCCGGTGTATGAGGTAGACTGCGAGAGCCGGTGTGTGTGTGCTCGGTCGGCTAAAATGAGGTCCTAACGAGACACGTGTGTGTGTGTGTGTTTCATGGATTACATGTGCTGCATATTGGGACGGATAGACCAATTTTCTTAAAAATTGTTTTATCGGTCTGCGGGAGTCGAACTACTATATTAGCGGCCTGCGGGAGTCGTAATACTATATTTGTTTTTAAGACTCTTATGAGTAAAACAAAACATGGTTTGTATCATCGCTTTCCCTTGCATGTGAAAATTATTTTCTAGCTCTGATGAGTCGTGATCCAAAACTGCTTTCAAACTGTTTTAATGGCTCGAAGAAGAGTCGAAAACTGCATTTCAATTTTCCTAGCATGTTTGGTTTATATTGCATACTTGTCTAGTTTCTACTGAGTCTTAGCTCACGGTGTGGGATAAAATGTTTTCAGGTAGGATCACGCGCGCTGATTCGGGGTTGCTGGTTGGGAGTGGAAGAATGTAGTCTTCTTTTTTGCTAGTTTTGTTTTACATATATGTTGTAACATGTTTTTCGGGCGTTGGAGCCGTCTAATGTTTCCGTTTGGCATTTATATACAATGCATATATGGTTTTATTTGAGAGTATATTCTCGGGTTGGGTTGTTGTTAGTTATTTGAGGGTGTTTCACGTTACCCAGAGTTTGGGGCGTGATAGATTGGTATCAGAGCTCTGGGTTTGAATACTTAAGAGTCGTGGGAGGAGGGTGCATTCCCGTGTGAGGTTGATTGCGTGTGCTTGACTACATGTGTTTAGATGCTTTGATAACATGTACGTGTTAGCATATTAGGCAGGAGAATGATGTGTATATGTGAGCATGGAGGTTGGATCTAGGATTGATTAGTCTTGCCTTTTGGTGTTTGGATTAACAAACTTGGGGCTAAGTTAGAAACGCATTTAGCTGACGTGATTTCTTGTAGGGAATCTGAGTAGGTTATCCAGATTGACGCGTCATTCTTGTTGGTTCTCCTCGGTATGTGGGGTTTTGTTTAGCATGAATCTATGTGCTTATGTGTTAGCATGCTTATGTGGTTTATGTTTATATGTTTAATCTTATGTTATGTTTTTCTTTCATATGTACATGATGTCTGCGAAACGAGGTCGAGGCCGTGACCGTGTTAGCCAAGGGGATATTCCTATCCCTGATGCTGGGGATGCTAATGCTCCCTAGGGACCGATGGATGGGACGGAACTGTTGCGTGTGCTGGTTGGTTCTATCCCGCAGCTGGTTGCTAGGGGTGAGCCTGTTAGAAAGAGAGAGGCGGTGCCTGAGGTGAGGGAGGCGAGGGTTACAGTTGCGATGCGGGAGTTCAGACGCATGGATCCGCCTACCTTTGCCAGAGATCCTGATCCTCTTATGGTGACAGAGTGGTTGGAGCTGACAACTCAGATTCTGGACACGTTGCAGATTGTGGAGGATGAGATACGAGTTTCTTTTGCCACCTTTCAGTTGAGGGGTGCTGCTCATGCATGGTGGAGATATGCCAGGGGCAAAGTGGGCGTCACATGGGCAGCTTTTACGGGAGTGTTTCTGGAGAGAAATTTCCCGGCTTCGAGGAGGGACTTATGCAGGGAGGAGTTTTATTCTCTTTCCCAGGGGGCCATGGGCATCATGCAATACGAGGCCCAGTTTACGAGCTTGTCTCAATTTGCACCAGAGGTGGAGTGCACAGACGAGTTGCTTTCGATGAGGTTTGAGCGGGGTTTGAGGCTGGCGATCAAGGAGCGAGTGGTTGTGATGGGATATCGTGTGTTCAGACAGTTAGTGGAGGTAGCAGCGAGGGTTGAGAATGCATTGGCTGAGACTCGAGCTTCGAGGGAGGCCAGGACCTCACAGGGTGGGGTAAAGGGGCAGACAAGTGGACGCTCCAGCAAGAGGCAGAGGTCCTCAGGGCCTGGCTTCTACCCACCTAGACCACAGTAGTTTTCAGAACCATCACCATCTGTGGCTTTGTCTGGGAGGCCGGAGCAGAGGGAGCTGACCTGTTTTCGATGCAGGCAACCTGGACATCGTGCGGCAGATTGCTTACAGCCGAAGCCAACCCAGAGTTTGCCTCCAGTCCAACAATCGGGGAGGGAACCGCCAGTTTGCTATGGGTGTGGACAGTCAGGACATATTAGTAGGAATTGTCCCCAAGGAGGCAGTGTGCCGAGCAGGGAGGACACACCAGTGGGTTCGTATGTGCCAGGTTCAGCTGCGTACCGACAGCGGCCTTCTGCAGTTCAGGTTTCCCGAGTGACAGATAGGGGAACGTCAGCTCAGTCGATGTGACAGCCGACAGTGCCGAGTACAGGTGGACATGACACAGTGGGATTGCCCCGAGTGTATTCTCTTACAGCTCACGATTCTTCGAGGGCACCGATCGTGCCGGAGGATGCTGATATGCCTTCAGCGAGCAGAGGTACTTTCTAAGTCTGCAGGTTCTGGGTCAGATTTGTCATTGTATCAGTTTATGGTTGGTTATGGATCGTGTGGACAGTGTGCTGCGTTGAGGCGATGGTTGGTGAGGTTGTGAGGTCGGGAGTGTTGTATATCCCGTGTCTTGAGATAGTTGGCCATTCTCTAAGATGTCTGACCTTGTTTGACTATATGATAGGAATGGTTTGGCTGACCATCTCGTGTGTCCTTGTTGATTGCGATCGACGTTTGTTTTATTTGACCTTGAGTTGAATTTCGGGGACGAAATTCCTTTAAGGGGGTAGAGTTGTAAGACCCTAACCCGTTTTCTTCTTCGAAGTTTTTCGACGTACGTTACGTGCTTTCGTTGTAGCATGTTTTATATGCTTTTGATGCATGTTTGAGGGAAGAGATGCATGTGGAAAATATTTCGGGGGTCGTAGGGTGTTGCGGTGTGAATTTCAAAAAAAAAAAAGCAGAAAAAATATTTTCGTAGCTTATAAATATCTAGCTTTAGAAAATTTGGAAAAGATATTTTCATAACTTGGTGGCTAAGCTTCTTTTTTTCTCTCTAACGGAAGCTCTGCCTTCTCTCTAAATTCTCGGGGGCCCGGGGCTCAGTTTTCGACGATCAGATAGCAGATCTTTAGTTTCCTCGTGGTGGGCTACGCGTTCATCCAGACGAAATTCCATTCTGGCGAAGTCATTTTTGCACGTGGTTCGAGGCGACGAGTTTTGAACTCATCGAGGTAGGATTCTAGATCTATATGCTTTATAAGGGTGCTACGTGTAATCGTGTGTCTTTTTACCAGGTAGATCGCTGTAGGTCTGATTTTGTTTAAAAAGTTGGGTTTTGGGTTTAAAACCTGTTTTTGGTTGATTTCATAGATGCAATCGGGTGTTGGGTGTTCTTTTCGAGGATTTGATGTTAGGCTTGGGCTTTGGTATGTCGATGGGTTGTTAAAGGGGTGTTTGGATGGTTTAATTTGAGGTTGAGAAGCTTTTTCGTCGCTAGGGTTTGCCTTCCGTCATCGCTCAACCGTTTGGGTGAAAAATCTATTTCTGTTGCGTTTGTGTCGACACCTCTGTTGTTTGTGTCGACACAATTTCCTTCTATTTGGGCTGTCTTTGTCTCGGTTGATTTGTGTCGACACCTTTTCTGTTTGTATCGACACCTTTGTGTCGACACTTTCGCTGCTGGTGTCGACCCTTTTTCCTTCTGTTGAAGTTGAGTATTCTGTTGTTGTTTGTGTCGACACCAAGGCTGTTTGTGTCGACACCTCCTCTGTTTTTTGTCGACACACTTGCTGTTTGTGACGACCATTTTTTGGTTGGTGTCGACACCATTTCTGTTTGTGTCGATCCTTTTTTCTTTGGTCGTGTTGGGACCTTAGGGGTTTCTTTTTGCCGTGTTGGGTATGTGGGGGTTTCCAATTGGTGTCCTATGGTGTTCAATTGATTAATTATGGGATTAGTCCATTGAAATACCTTCAGATTCCATTTGGTTTTCGGTTGGTCGTGTGGTGGTTTCGGGGGTCGTGTCGTGACCCCGGGTGTTCGTGTTGATGCCATCCTCCAGGATGATGAGTTGGTGTGGGTGTTTGTTATGCGTTGAGTGTTTGGGCCCATGGTTCCCATTGGGAAAAGGGTCTTGGGTTGTGAAACCCTGAGGCTTTTAGGTTTTTAGTTGTCCTTCAGGCTAGGCTTGGTTGTTGTATGTGGCTATATGCTTTTATAACGGGCTTATGCATGTTATAACTGTGGTTTATTCATGCATGGATTATGTAATGTGATTTACATGGTTTTCGATAGCGTTATGTGTAACTTGGTTTATGCTTTAAAACTCTGAGTTTTATGGGCATGTGGATGTGGAACGTCGTGTTGATGCACGGTCATATACTTTAACTCCTAGTTTAGGTTGGCATAAGTGTATGAAATGAATTAGATGAATCTGTGATCCAGTATATGTAAATCCTGGTTGATGATGCATGCGTGCGTGTATGGGTGGTTGAGGTAGGCTGCGAAAGTCGGTGGTTAAGGTAGGTTGTGAAAGCCCGTGGTTAACATAGGCTACGAAAATCGGTGTGTGAGGTAGGCTGTGAGAGCCGGTGTGTGTGTGCATGGTCGGCTAAAATGAGGTCCTAACGAGGCACGTGTGTGTGTGTGTTTCATGGATTGCATGTGCTGCATATTGGGACGGATAGACTAATTTTCTTAAAAACTATTTTATCAGCCTGCGGGAGTCGATCTACTGTATTAAAGGCATGCGGGAGTCATAATACTAGATTTGTTTTTAGGACTCTGATGAGTAAAACAAAACATGGTTTGTATCCTCGCTTTCCCTTGCATGTGAAAATTATTTTTTGACTCTGGTGAGTCGTGACCCAAAACTGTTTTCAAACTGTTTTAATTGCTTGAAGAAGAGTCGGAAACTGCATTTCTATTTTCCTAGCATGTTTGGTTTATATTGCATGCTTGTCTACTTTCTGCTGAGCCTTGGCTCACGGTGTGGGATAAAATATTTTCAGGTACCGATCATGCGCGCTGATTCGGGGTTGCTGGTTGGGAGCAGAAGAATGTAGTCTTCATTTTTGCTCATTTTGTTACATATATGTTGTAACATGTTTTCGGGCGTTGGAGCCATGTAATGTTGCCATTTTGCGTTTATATATAATGCATGTATGGTTTTGTTTGAGAGTGTATTCTCGGGTTGGGTTGTTGTTGGTTATTTGTGGGTGTTTCACGTGACCCAAAGTTTGAGGCGTGACAACTTTGTATCAGAGCTCTGGGTTCGAATACCTAAGAGCCGTGGGAGGAGGGCGCGTTCCCGATTGAGGTTGATTGCGTGTGCTTGACTGCATGTGTTTAGATGCTTTTATAACATGTACGTGTTAGCATGTTAGGCAGATGAATGATGCGTATATGTGAGGATGAAGGTTGGACCTAGGATTTATTAGTCTTTTCTTTGGGTGTTTGGATTAACAAACTTGGGGGCCAAGTTAGAAACGTGTTTAAATGACGTGATTTCTAGCAGGGAATCTGAGTAGGTTATCCAGATTGATGCGTCATTCTTGTTGGTTCTCCTCGGTATGTGGGATTTTGTTTAGCAAGAACCTATGTACTTATGTGTTAGCATGCTTATGTGGTTTATGTTTATATGATGCGTCTTATGTTATGTTTTGCTTTCATATAGATGTGATGTCTGCGAGACGAGGGTGAGGCTGTGGTGGAGGCCGTTGCCTAGTTTGCTAAGGGGAAATTCCTATCCCGGATGCTGGGGATGCTAATGCTCCCCAGGGACCGATGGACGGGACGGAACAGTTGCGTGTGCTGGTTGGTTCTATCCAACAGCTAGTTGCTAGGGGTGAGGCTGTTTGGGAGAGAGAGGCGGTGCCAGAGGTGAGGGAGGCGAGGGTTACAGTTGCGATGCGGGAATTCAGACGCATGGATCCGCCTACTTTTGCCAGAGATCCGGATCCTCTTGTGGCGACATAGTGGTTGGAGCTGACGACTCGAATTCTGGACACGTTGCAGATTGTGGAGGATGAGATACGAGTTTCTTTTGCCACCTTTCAGTTGAGGGGTGCTTCTCACGCATGGTGGAGATATTCCAGGGGCACAGTGGGGGCCATATGGGCAGCTTTTACGGGAGTATTTCTTGAGAGACATTTCCTGACTTCGAGGAGGGACATATACAGGGAGGTGTTCCATTCTCTTACCCAAGGGGCCTTGGACATCATGCAGTACGAGACTCGATTTACGACCTTGTCTCGGTTTGCACCAGAGGTGGAGTGCACAGACAAGTTTCTTTCGATGAGGTTTGAGCGGGTTTTGAGGCCGGCAATCAAGGAGCGAGTGGCTGTGATGGGATATCGTGTGTTCAGACTGTTAGTGGAGGCAGCAGCGAGGGTTGAGAATGCTTTGGCTAAGACTCAAGTTTCGAGGGAGGCCAGGACCTCACTTGGTGGGATAGAGCGGCAGACAGGTGGGCGCTCCAACAAGAGGCAGAGGTCCACTAGGCCTGGCTTCTACCCACCTGGACCATAGCAGTTTTTAGCACCATCACCATCTGTGGCTTCATCTGGGAGGCCAGAGCAGAGGGAGTTGACCTGTTTTCGATGCAGGCAACCTGGACATCGTGCCGCAAATTTCTTACAGCCGAGGCCATCCCAGAGTTTGCCTCCAGTGTAGCAGCAGGGGAAGGGACCGCCAGTTTGCTATGGGTGTGGACAGTCAGGACATATTCGTAGGAATTATCCCTAGGGAGGCAGTGTGCCAAGCAGGGAGGACACACCAGTGGGTTCATATGTGCCAGGTTCAGCTGCGTACCGACAGCAGCCTTCTGCAACTCAGGTTTCCCGAGTGACAGACAGGGGAACGTCAGTTCAGTCGGTGCGATAGCTGACAGTGCCGAATTCAGGTGGACATGACACAGTGGGATTGCCCCGAGTGTATTCTCTTACAGCTCACAGTTCTTCGAGGGCACTGGTCTTGTCGGAGGATGCTGATATGCCTTTAGCGAGCAGAGGTACTTTCTAAGTCTGCAGGTTCTGGGTCAGATTTGTCATTGTATCTGTTTGGGTTGGTTATGGATCCCGTGGACAGTGTGCTGCGTTGAGGCCGTGGTTGGTGAGGTTGTGAGGTTGGGAGTGTTGTATATCCCGTGTCTTGAGATAGTTGGCCATTGTCTAGGATGTTTGACCTTGTTTGACTATATCATAGAAATGGTTTGGTTGACTATCTCATGTGCCCCTGTCAATTGCGATCGACGGTTTGTTTTCTTTGACCTTGAGTTGAATTTCGGGGACAAAATTCCTTTAAGGTGGGTAGAGTTGTGAGACCCTAATCCATTTTCTTTTTCGGCATTTTTCGACGCGCGTTACGTGTTTTCGTTGTAGCATGTTTTATATGCTTTTCATGCATGTTTGAGGGTAGAGATGCATGCGGGAAAGGTTTTGGGGGTCGTAGGGTGTTGCGGTACAAATTTTTTATTTTTTAAAAAGATAAGATATTTTCGTGGCCTATAAATATCTCGCTTTAGAAATTTTGGAAAAGATATTTTCGTAACTCGGTGGATTAGCTTCTTTTTTTCTGTCCAACAGAAGCTCTGCCTTCTCTGTAAATTCTCGGGGGCCCGGGGCTCGGTTTTCGATGATCAGATACCATATCCTTAGTCTACTCGTGGTGGGCTACGCATTTTTCCAGACAGAATTCTATTTCAATGAAGTTCATTTTTTCACGTGATTCGAGACGTCGAGTTTTGAACTCATCGAGATAGGATTCTAGACCTGTATGCTTTATAAGGGTGCTACGTGTAATCGGGTATCTTTTTACTGGGTAGATCGCTGTAGATCTGATTTTGTTTAAAAAGTTGGGTTTTGGGTTTTAAACCTATTTTTGGTTGATTTCATGGATGGAATCGGGTGTTAGATATTCCTTTCGAGGATTTGATGTTCGGCCTGGGCTTGGGTATGTCCATGGGTTGTTAAAGGGTTGTTTGGACGGTTCAATTTGAGATTGAGAAGCTTTTTCGTCGCTAGGGTTTGCCTTCCATCATTGCTCAGCCGTTTGGGTGAAAAATATGTTTCCGTTGCGTTTGTGTCGACACCTCTGTTTATGTCGACACAATTTCCTTCTGTTGGGGCTGTCTTTGTCTCAGTTGTTTTGTGTCGACACCTTTTCTATTTATGTTGACACCTTTGTGTCGACAGTTTCGTTGCTGGTGTTGACCCTTTTTCCTTCGGTTGAAGTTGAATATTCTATTGTTGTTTGTATCGATACCAAGGCTCTTTGTGTTGACCCTTTTTCGGTTGGTGTCGACACCTTTTTTGTTTGTGTCGACTCTTTTTCCTTTGGTCGTGTTGGGGCCTTAGGGATTTCTTTTTGCCGTGTTGGGCATGTGGGGGTTTCCAATTGGTGTCTTATGGTATTCAATTGATTAATTATGAGATTAGTCAATTCAAATACCTTCAGATTCCTTTTGGTTTTGGTTGGTCGTGTGGTGGTTTCGAGGGTCGTGTCGTGACCCCGGGTGTTCATGTTGATGCCATCCTCAGGGATGATGAATTGGTGATATGTGGGAGTTTGTTATGCGTTGAGTGTTTGGGCTCATGGTTCCCTTTGGGAAAGGGTCTTGGGTTGTGAAACCGTGAGGCTTTTTGGTTTTTCGTTGGCCTTATGGTTAGGCTTGGTTGTTGTATGTGGCTATGTGCTTTTATAACGGGCTTATGCATGTTATGATTGTGGTTTATTTAAGCATGAATTATGTAATATGATTTACATGGCTTTCGATAGCGTTATGTGTAACGTGGTTTATGCTTTAAAATCCTGAGTTTAATAGGCATGTGGATGTGGAACGTCGTGTTGATGCATGGTCTTATACTTTAATTCCTGGTTTAGGTTTGCATATGTGTATGAAATGAATTAGATGAATCTGTGATCCAGTAGATGTAAATCCTGGTTGATGATGCTTGTGTGCGTGTATGGGTGGTTGAGGTAGGCTTCGAAAGGCGGTGGTTGAGGTAGGCTGCGAAAGCCGGTGGTTGACATAGGTTGCGAAAGCTGGTGTGTGAGGTAGGCTGCGAGAGCCGGTATGTCTGTTCGGTTGGCTGAAATGAGGTCCTGACGAGGCACGTGTGTGTGTGTGTTTTATGGATTGCATGTGCAGCAAATTGGGACAGATAGGCCAATTTTCTTAAAAATTGTTTTATCGGCCTACGGGAGTCGAACAACTATATTAACGGCCTGCGGGAGTCGTAATAATAGATTTGTTTGTAAGACTCTGATGAGTAATACAAAACATGGTTTGTATCCTCACTTTCCCTTGCATGTGAAAATTATTTTCAGGCTCTGGTGAGTCGTGATCCAAAACTGTTTTCAAACTGTTTTAATGGCTCGAAGAAGTGTCAAAAATTGCATTTCGATTTTCCTAGCATGTTTGGTTTATATTGCATACTTGTTTAGTTTCTGCTGAGCCTTGGCTCACGGTGTGGTATAAAATATTTTCAGGTATCGATCATGCGCTGATTCGAGGTTGCTGGTTGGGAGCAGAAGAATGTAGTCTTCCTTTTTGCTAGTTTTGTTACATATATGTTGTAACATGTTTTTCGGGCGTTGGAGCCGTGTAATGTTGCCGTTTGGCGTTTATATACAATGCATGCATGGTTTTATTTGATAGTATATTCTTGGGTTGGGTTGTTGTTGGTTATTTGTGTGTGTTTCACGTGATCCGGAGTTTGGGGCGTGACATTGGGCCTCTTTCTTAGTACTGGTCCATGTGTGTGTTTGGGCTTTAGTGAAAATGGGCCTTATCTAACCTTTGGGCAAAAATTTCTATTTTTTTCTTTATTGGGCTTAAGGACTTGGACTCTCAACTTTGAAATTTCAAACTAACACTAGACTTGACCCATCCCAATACTCGGGTTCAAGAAGACTCTAAGTTTTGTTTATCTCTTCTCTAGGGAGTCAGGTTCAGAATTTCATTCCCTAACTAACGTACTGACTAACTTTGATTCACATTTTCATTTATCTAAGTTTCGGGAATACGGGTTATTACACTTGGTCTCTCTCCCTCTACACCAGAAACGCTAGTGTCAACCACATGCCACCAAGAACAATGGGAAAATGCAGCAAGAGAAAGGACGACAGCGAAGGCTCCTCTTCAAAATCAAATAAAAGAAGAAGACGATAATGCCCGAGTAAAGAAATGGGATTCCACACAACATTGAAGTTTTAGTCGATTCAAATCAAATACCTCTTTTACATCTCCGACATCAATAAAAAATGCATGGCTGGTTGGTTTATCAGTTTCCCAATTTTCGATTCTACTGGGATGAAATTCTCCCAATGGTTCAACACCCTAGCGTGGACGAACCTTCTAAAAATCAAAGACCACCATTACCCGACTCTTGTGAGGCTTTTTAATGCTCACATGAAAGTTGTCGACCCTCTAAAAGACAAACATATCACCACTTGGGTGAATAACATCAAAATTTTCTTTGACTACAAAACCCTTAACACCATTTTGGGTATCCCCCAATGGGGACATCCGTATCCCTTGTCACCAAAAGTAAGGAACACTTGACTTCTTTTCATTCCATGACACTGTCAAAAAGATTTTCAATTTGGAGACTGTGGTTCCATCTAAACCCCTTGAGGCCGATCTGTTGAGTCTTGAAATGAGATTGTTGCACCATTTTATGAACCACATTCTCCTTCCACAGTTAGGAAAATATGGTGATTCCACCTCCATGCACATTTTTATAATGTGGTGCATAATACAAGGCCAAAAACTCGATCTTTACTTTCTTTTTGTGTATGACTTGCTTTACTCCCTTTCCAAAACAAACACTTCACTGTTGTCACGCCCTCGACCCGAGGCACGTGAACTCTACTTGACTACCTAATTTCATTGAGTAAATGATGGAAACCTTCTTATATAATCCCACTTCTTGAACTTAGTTTTACTTTTGAACTTAGCTTTTCGAGCTTGGTCACTTTAACCCAACCACACTTAACAATCTTAGTATCATTATCCTTCTTCCAACTCCATAACATTGATCGCCAACTCACAAACTTATGACGGTGTTACTTATATCTTTACCTATTTTTATGAGAACTTAACTCTTCGATTACAAAATACTCTAAGTATAAATCTTAAAAATTTTGGCAGAATTTTCTCTATTTTTTGGATTATCCCAAATTTTCCTATAAGCCTGTTGAATCCAAACAACATTCTATACTCAGGCACCGCCTGGTTTCCAACTCACAATGACAGTTCAAGGAATAAATAACAATCACCATTCCATACAAAGATACTCACATTTTAAGTGGTATCCATTCTCATCCCTAATTTAAACATCACCCACTATACCAGATATTTTAGAGTAAAACATTGATCTGCAACCATTCATCGATCAACTATAAGAATAAACTTATGTCATTCATAATCATTACACACATAATTTTCTATAATTTACAAAATTAATTACAATCGTTCAACGTGAAATAAAACTCCTCCTCCAATCCTTTCCTTGATCAGACAAACCTGAAAAAAAATGTTTAACAACGTACATGTGTCAAAGCTCGTAAGATAAAAACTAAAAAGTGCAATGCATAATTTGTGATGTGTGAATGACATGTTATAATGCAATCACATATA
Source organism: Heliamphora pulchella (assembly GCA_032270985.1). Lineage (NCBI taxonomy): Eukaryota > Viridiplantae > Streptophyta > Magnoliopsida > Ericales > Sarraceniaceae > Heliamphora > Heliamphora pulchella. The sequence continues at coordinate 39,380 of JAULJZ010011752.1, read as the reverse complement.
AATCGTGTTCATATCCCTTTTTTTTTACTCTTCATCCTTTATTTATTTAATATTTACTCTTCTTTATTAAATTATTCAACCTTTGTTCAATTTGTACTTTCTCATTCTCATATCTCATTTAACTTATTATCTTTTTCAAAAGATTATAAGTTCACATTTTATTCATTCCCATTTAAGTTCTTCCACTTAATTCGTCTTCCATTATTTTGCACCTTTTATTATCGATAAACCACATCTATTATTATTAATTAAACCACTTTCCCTTCATCCTTAAATTTCTTGTCTTTACTTTTAGTTTCTCTTAATTAATTTCCAATTATTAATTCAACTTTTATCCATATTAAACCATCACTTTCTTTCACATTCTTCCATTCTTATTCCACATTTCACTTTCAATTCAATAAACCAAATACTGAACCGTTGTAAGGTGCAATTTATAGAAACCCATCTTTATTCCCCCAATAGGCTACACGAAGCCATTGAGTAATAGATAATTTTATAACTCACCACTATAATCATCTGAAGCCAACGTCGGGTGTAGCTTATAGAAACCCCTCCATATTCCCCCAATAGACTACCCGAAACCATTGAGTAATCGATAGCTCTATAACTCACCACGATAATTCCCATTTTACGGACCTCAGTCGAGGGAACACGGTACCCAGCTTGCGCAAGTTTTCGATCTTTCACTTTGGAGCTGTTCAAGCCCAACTTATTCACATCCTTAGCCATTTTCAAGTTTCCAAAGGAACACCCCGGGAGGCAACCCGATACCAAGCCATTTTCATTTCAATATTTGATTAACCATATTAACAATTTACTTTCTTTATCCATCATATAATTCTTACTTTGCTCAGTTAAAATTAAAAGCCTCAATTCATACGTTACATCATTTCCATTTAAATATCAATTTAAATAAATTTAAGATTTATTAAATCATAAGTCTCCAACACATTTTCATGATTTCCTTCATTCAACAACTATCCAACTCTAATGAATTCACAATCAATTTACAATTTCCCAATGTGATTCGTATATATATATATAATGAACTTTGGAGTCTCCAATTAGAGTATCAGTTTAACTCATTTAATTCAAAGTAACCAATTGAAATATTTCAACATATATAATAATCCCATTACAATCTTCTTATTCATATATGGTGTGATCATTTTATCTTTCTCTATTACAATTTCAAATCATGTTTCATCAATAATCACAACTCGCATACATCCACATATGTACAACCATCCTTGTGTCCATTCCTCATTTTTTGGGGGTAGATTTTCATATTTATTTCAGCAGCTAAAGTCTCAAATGTACATTAACTTAACTCACTAATTTTAATTAAGTAATTGAAAGAGATCACCAACATTTTAATTATCCAAATTATGTCAATGATTTAATTTTCTAAGTTCAAGATTTAACATTTCTTGACCTCAACCTCGCTTTTTGCATTCAATTATATCACAACCTTTATGCCTTTTGATTTCGCACGTCCATATCATGAGTTAAAACTATTTAGATATCACACATTTTTCTCAATCATCAATCATTCAATCAACAAGTTGCCTTGGTCAATAATCATATCAATATTCCCATTTGCTAGAATCTCATCAATCCGAATTAGTCCACTTTCACCCCATTGGTTCTATTCAATATTAAATTGGTTTAGACCTTCTAATTAGTTTAGTTCCAACAAGGTCTGAGTTTCTCAACTAGATCTGAGTTTCCAACAAGTCAATACTTTTAAAGTACGGAGAATTTTGTGCCTTCCAAATTAACCTCCCTATAACACAATCTTATGCCTCCAACCTTGGTTCTAACCAAAACCCTCCTACTTTAAGTCTAAGTAAACAAATTTGATTCTTAATTCTCAAATCTTAAATTACATGTTTCATGTTACCGGTTCTAGGTTCCAATTCCAGAATATCAGTTAATTGCAATAAGCCCAAATTCATTATCTCATAAATTAACAAGAATCTTAGTTAATCTCACAAGTTGAAGTTTTCATGAAATTATCCAACAAACCAACACAAATTATATCAAAGCACTAAATTTAGTCTAAATCCTACATGTCGGAGCCAAGCATTTTGGAATTTCGCCCAAGATTGCAAGCCCTAGGTTCAGCCAGTTTGGGTTGAGGCTTCATGAAGCTTAGAATGCATCCCCCCGGTTGATTACACCTTCATTCTCCGGTGGTCTCCCAATTTGATATTAACCTCTCAAATTTTTATTGAGTGAATTAGGATCTCATAAATTCTATTTAGAAATCAACAATCGAAAGCAAGAAATGGAAAAGACTGGAACGGCACTAACCAGACAAGTTTGTCGCGGTTCTCAACTCAGCACCGACAAGGGTTAGGCATCTGTTTGATGTTGCCATCTGATCTTATTGTTAACTAGTCTTTGAAAGCCTCCCATCTCAGTGCAGCAACACCGAATAGGGGTTTACAATTTGAAGCATACTCTATGAAGCTGAGACTGGAGGAACGATCGGCGTGGCACGAGGCGGGAGGGCAAAATCTAACGGCGCTGTAGCACCGGCGAGGTCCAGTAGTAGCATGATCAAGCGGCGTTGGCGAGGGCAAGATTTAGCGGCAAGGGCGCCGTTTGACGTGAGAAATTTTCGTTCACAGGCGTTAATAAGAGTCACACAATGCCGAGAGAGAGATTTGTTCGCCGCCTAAGTCAAACAATGCCACGATTTGTTCGTCGCCATCATTTGCCCTCCCTCACGTCTAGCTCATAAACACCAATCTATGGAACCATCAACAAGAGAAGCGAGAGGAAGGAAGAATAGAATGAAGAAGAAGATCAAATGAAGAGGATGACTGAGGTCTCAGGAAAGGGGAACCTTCGGGTCTCTCTTATTGTGTTTTGCTCTCTCTCTCTCTCTCTCTCGATCTTTCTCTATCTGTTGATCTCGATCTCTCCCGAAGCGTCTCAGCTTTGGCTGAGATGCTAACAATTATTATTATTATTATTTTTTTAGAGAATCCCATACTTATGCCTTATTTGTTCCAATAATTTATAGTACTAGTATTCCAAACCATTGATTAATCCTTAGACCCGATTTTAATTTAAATGACCTTAATTTAAATCGTAATTAATTCCTCCGATAATTTATTTACGTCAATTTACTTCACCCAAATAAAATAAATGTACTAAATTATGATTCGAAATCGCTTCAATAATTAATTACGTCAAAACAAATAACACAAAATAAAAATGTATCGGGTCGCTACAACTGCCCCATGGCATGTACCTCACTAAAGTGTTCGACACTTTAGTCTTGTTCTGACCAAAGAGAAGGGGATTCCTTTCTCAAATCACTCCCTCTATGATAAGACAATCTTGAAACACATGCACATCGTTCTGTCTCTCCTGTACCCTTTAACCCTTCTTCTCCAAGATCTCCTCCTTGGTTCGACCTTTCTTCCTTTGCTCCATCCACTTCTGGTCCTCCTCCCCCTCCTTAATTTATTGACTCTACCTCTCAATCTGCTCAGTCCTCTTAGCAGTTGGCTGACTTGACCTCTCTTGTTCAGAGCATGACCTTTTCCCTCTTCTCATCTCTAGGATCCCTTCACAAGAAGGTTGAGATTGAGAATTCAACCTTAATGCATGTGTAGATGTCATATCTGAAGGTATTGTTACCATTAGTGGCAAAACCAAAGGTCTGAGGAAGGAAGTCAAACAGGCTTGTGAGGCTGGCCACATTCTTAGCCAGAGCATGGCCAAGAGTGTTGACTAAATTGTCTAGGAAAATCTAAGAATTCTGTAACAAGTACGCAAGGAGTATGATAAAGGAGTAGTCATAGTAGTCCAAGGAAACACAAGAAAGTTAACGAACACTTGGCATGCCTCAGAGAAGCATGGGCTAAACAATTTAAGAAGAAGGAGACCCTTACTGAAAAAGAAGCTTGGCTGAAGCGAGAAGATGAATTGGCCTTCCTTGCCACATTCAAGATAATGGAAAAGAAGGAAAAAGATTCTGAGAAAACTTCTGCCTCCAAAGAATGAGTCGGAGAAAGAAAAAAGAAGCAAGAAGAAAAGAAGGCATTCAAGCGCCAAATGGACGAGTTTTGATGATACCAAAAGGGGAGAAGAAAAAGAGAAGAAATTGAAGATCGAAGAAAGTTGAAGTTTTTTGTGTGTGTGTATGATTTTACCTTAAAAATATTTATGTGGTTGTGATTGTTGTGTTTTGAAAAACATTTTAATTTGCTGTTAGATGTATAGTTTAAATCTGTTGATTGTTCAAACATTTAAAATTTTGTATGATTAAACTTCATGGATGCAATGTATGTCAATTCACATCTTTTTGGCACTTCATGTGAATGTTTGCCTAAATGTTTACATTTCTCTTATTGATAAAATCATAAAATGATTAGTTATGCCATGAATGTTATAATTGTCTATCTTAATGAGGCATGATGATAAGTGGAGTACACTTGTTAAAAATCTTTTAAACATATTTTATAGAAAATGTTGTCATCATAAAAAAGGAGAGATTGTTAGCCTAAGGGCATTTTATATAAGATTTTGATGATTTTATTAAATTACATTTTCTAATTAAAGTTTTAAAAGATAATATTTTAAACGCTTTCCAAAAAGGTTGAGTCGACACTACACGCTAATGAGTTGACACCTTATGTCCTTTGTGCTGACACTCAGTGCTAAATAGGTGGACACTCAATATTCTCGTACAGAGCTTTCGCGTCGACACCAATTAGCTTTTGGGTCGACACTTACAAGTAAAGCACACTTGACAAACTCAAGTGTGTCGACACCATTATGGTTTAGGGTTGACACCTTTAACGCTTTGCTCGAGACATTTCAAAAGAATAGGTTATGTCGACACCAATGATCGATTGTGCCAATACCTTTAATATATTAAATCAGGATCCAAGTTGAGTCGACACCAGCTACGACCTGTGTCAAAACTAAATCAAGGACCAAAGAACAAATTGAGCCGACACCAACATACACATGGGTCGACATTTTAGTACCTTGACAGAAATCAACTTATGTCGACACCAATGCTTACATAGGTCGACACCAAGTGATCCTCCGGACTTCCTAATTCTTGTGTTGACACCAAGACACCAAGCAACCCCCCAAATTCTAACCTATATGTGTCGACACCAACAAAGAGATGAATAGACACTAAAAGCATCCACCGAAGAACCAAAATTTGGGTTGACACCAAAGCAGATTAGTGTCAATATCGAAATTCCAGTAGCCAAAGTCGGTTGGTTGGGTTGACACCAAAGATGAGAAGTGTCGACACCAAAGATGAGAAGTGTCGACACCAATTTTTCAATAGCCAATGTCTTTTGGTTTGGATCGACACCAATGCCAACATGTGTCGACATTGAAATTTCAGCAGCTAAAGTCTCTTAACTGGGTCAACACCAATGAAGACTTGTATCGATACCATAGAAAACATGAAGCCGTTAGTCGACACCAACTCTGATATGAGTCAACACCAAGCTTCAAGTTGGAGAACTAAAGTAATGAAAGGGTCGACACTAAATTGACTATGAGTCAACACTAAGGTGTTGGTGCTGAAAGTCCAAAAGTTGAGTCGACACCTCATGAAGAATGAGTCGACACTTTTGTCCGAGAACCAAGGCTAAGATCAGTTTGAGTCGACACCTAGACGCTTTGTGTCAACATCTGCGATGGATTTCAGAAAAGGGCACTGATTCAAACGGTAACTTTCTTAGAGCATTAATTGCCTCCACCGACCACCAACGATCATTTACTTCAATAGGCTATAAAATGAGTAAATTTTAGAGTTTTAAATTTTTGGATTACTATTTTATTGAGTGCACTAAAAGCCAAAAATCCTCCTTGATCATTAACAACAAGGCATTTAAAAGGCTTGGTAGCTTCTTAAGACCTCAGAGAACATATCGACAAGGAGAAAACCATGGCTAAACAAATAAAAGATGCTGAGAATAAATTACCCAAGAGGGTCTAAGAGGACGAGCACCCCTAAGAAAAATCGAGGTGATCCACGAAATGACAGGGAAGGGTACAGTAAGTAGCTTGAGGGGGCAACTCCAGAAGGCGACTCATCTCCACGAGGTAATGCAAGTTAATCAAAACAAAAGGGCAAACGCTAAAAATCTGGCGGCCCATGTCATAACATTTTATGAAGAGGATCTCGGCCGAATACAATGTTCACATAATGATGCGTTGGTAATCACCCTTGGAATAAACAGGTGTGAGGTAAAAAGGGTCTTGGTGGTCTAAGGGAGTTTGACCAAAATTATGTACTTGCGTGCATATGCACAGCTCGACCTAGAGAGATAAGCTTTGATACGATTAAAAACATCATTGATGGGATTCCACTCAGAATTGGTTTGGCCGCTCAGATTGTTCGGTATTCTAGTAAAGACAGGGTCGGTAATGAGATATGCTAAATTAACTTCGCAGACTTACCATCACTATACAACGCGTTTGTAGGAAGAAGTTGGTTGCACTCACTAAAGGCAGTTCATTTCACCTACCATTAAGTTGTGCGATTTTTAATGAAGCAAGGAGTAGAGGAAGTGTTTGGCGATCAAGTGCAAGCAAAGGAGTGCCTACTGGCTGCCATGGTGGGGAAAGCCAAATAAGATGAAGTCAAGATGATAGATGTAGAACGACTCATACATCGAAAATCCAATCACAGCCAAGGTTGTTGAAGATTTAGCGACAGTCAGAATGGGAGAGGACTTAGATAGATTTTTCTGGGTTGGAGCTTGTATGGATGGACAAGAACACCAACAGTTGTAAGAGTTCCTAGCTAAAAATCTGGAGCTATTTGCATGGACCTTATATGAAATGCGAGTGTACAACCTAAATACATATGTCACGAGCTAAGCATGAATTTGGGAAGCAAGCTAGTGCGTCAAAGAGCTAGGCTTTTGACCCCATAACATGTTCCTACAATGAATGAAGAAATTGACAAGCTATTGGAGGTGGGAGCTATTCGGAAATGAAATCTCAAGAACCAATGATAGTGCATACAAATTTTACCTTAAAAAAATTAAGAACCCAATAAAAACCCTACATGGCGGAATGAGGGTTAAAACTTTGCGAACTCGCTAATATGATCTTGTATCAGAACACAAACGGAGAACTGCAGTGATGGATGTTGTCACGCCCCCAAAACCCGAGGTGCGTGAACCACCCACGAAAACCCACAAAGATAGATTGAACTCGAAAAGAAAACCGTTAAGAAAACTCGCTTTACATCTATTGTTCCAAACAAAGTCATTTTCTCCAAAATAATTTTTGAAAGGAGAGTTAAAGCATTGAAAAGAAGACTCTTGAGGCTTTAATTTGAACACAAGGGGGTCCTAGGACAGAGATCGGATGAAGAAGTTACTTTAGTTAAAGAAAACAAAATTCAAACCAAACCCAGGTGAGTCTGCTCGAGCGGACCCAGGACCACTTGAGCAGCCACCTGACCGAGCCAAAAACCTCCCCTCTCGAGCAGTAGACCGCTCAAGCGAACCCAAGATCGCTCGAGTGATCACCCACCTGAGGGAATACCAGAAAAACCTGCTTTTGAAAACAAAGATTTCTAACCAACACTTTTCTTTAAAGATAAGAATTCTAGAGCATAAAACAATACTAAAGCTGACGTCAAACATGAGAATATGATCAAGATCTCATCCCAAAGACCTCCCATGGGAATCAAACAAGGTTCCATTCATCCAAAAACATAGAATTTTATAAAATTTCAACCAAAAACCTCCTCTCTAGAGGGTACCGCCATCAACAAATATTCAACCATAAGAACGTTTGGCTACAAAGCCTTACAATACATAGTCTTTGAAGTACAAAACTCCAAATTAAGCTTTATGTGTTCCAAGATTCAACATTATAAATACAAAACATGGCTAAACCAAATCCACATGGTTACCAAAATCAACAACTACAAGACTTTTCCATCTTTAAGGTGAAGGGCCATCCTTGTCACCTGAAAATATTTATTTTTAAACGTGTGCCGAAGACCAATAAGTGTAGACTAACTAAGGTAAATGCATAACATGTAATCATCAATTATATTAATAACTCAACCAAAACATAAGTTTTGAACCGGTTTTCTTTCAAAATCACAAATATTTATATAATTCACATATGCTCAATGGTTTGAAAACAATAAAAGTCATTTTATTTTCCAACAACCTTCCACATAATTAGCAAAAAAACAAACTTCCACGTTCAGAAATGATTTAACTATGTACCGACATTGCCGCACAAGGACAAGGTATTAATTATAGATTCTCATCATATTGACCTTGGTCTAGGCCATACATGGACCCTCTAGGCAATCCCAAGTTCAATAATTTGCCACAACAACAAACACCTAAATTGGGCAACCACTTCATTTACAGGGGCAAAACGAAGGAACGAAGCACCTAACTTGCGCAACTTTTTGGACATTTTCCATAGAGCAATGTAAGCCCAAATTAACCACATTATCCCGATACATTAACTAAATCATTTAAAACAAACCAACTAAACCATCATGTGTACAATCCAAAATCCATGGATTTAATCGATAAGCATTTAAGCAATGTATATAATTTCAAGCATCACTTGAAATCAAAATCTCAACCCTGAAGGTCATCTGAATCAACAAAACCAACATCATATTCATGCTTTATAAACAAAAAAAGGTTTAAAGCATAAACATCATCCCTCATGGCATTTTAATCAAGTAAAAATGCATTTAACTACATAATCCATACATTTAAACAATGTCCTTTACATTTAAACTCCCACAAAAACCCCAAAATCGATAAAACCATTTTTAGTTCGGTTAGATGCGATCCCCTTGATGAGTAGAACACTTTACTCTCTACATCGATGCCAAAATCCAAGTCGAAGGCCACCGAAACTGGGTGGGAAGCAAATAACTTCAAGTTCTCCAACAATGGAGTTGAGAGGGAGAGAGAGAGAGATGAGGGAGAAAGGGAGAGAGACACCAGGTGATGAAAGAGGGGACTTTGGATTTTGGGTTTGCTTCTTGAAGAAGTTTAAAGGGTGTGGAGTCCACCCCCCACTCATTCCAACATACATACATAGACTGTGAGACCCTGACCCGTTTTATTTTAAGAAATGATTAAGTGTTGATGGGAGTAAGAATAAAAACTTGAGTTTGGTGATGTTTTGAGTTTGGGTACGCACAAAAGGTATGTTAGAGGAAAAATATTAGGTTCTAAGGGATGTTCGAACAAAAATATGTGAAAAATGTGTGAAGGAAAGTGACATACCTTCACTAAATTGGCCATAACGTTTTGTAAAAAATGAATTTTGGTATGACATTTGAACCATTGGAAAGTAGACTTTCGAAGCTTCAATTTGAGTACAAGAATGACCCTATTTAGAGTTCGGATGAAATAGATATGCTCATTTAAAGTCGAACCAAAAGTGCTGTCGCAGCAGAGACCGATCGAGCGGTCTTGAGACCGATCGAGCGGTCTATGATGGGCAAAGGTTATAAATGTCGGTTTTTGGGCTGGTTTTGCTATTTTCTCTTCTCTCCTCTCCCTCTAAAGGCTTAGGAGTGAGCTAGGGTTTAGTTTTGGAGGTCCTCCGGAGTTTTCATGTTCATTGAGGGTGAAGATCTTGTCGTTTCCTTGCGCGAGTGGCTGTTGGAGAGCGTGGATATACATTAGAAGCTCCTTTGAAGTAGCGTGTGTTGGGCTTTGGTGACTTGGAGCTCACGCGGGTCTTGATTCTTGATGGAGGATCTTCTTTGAGGTAGGATCTAGACTTTCTCTTGTGGTTTGCTTATGATTTGTGTTGAATGTTTTCTTTAGAGAAAACCCTAGCATGTTGCATGCATGGAACTAAGACTTAAGTGTGGGTATTGGGAGAAATTGAGATATGTGAATCTTATGTTGGATGTTCGGAAAGTGCCATTCTTGGAAATGAATAAAAATCGAAAAGATGGAGTTGTTACATTTATGAAAGTTACTAAGGAATGAAATATTGGAATTATGGGATGAGCAATATAATTGTATACAAAACAAACTAATGTTGGTAATATCTCAAAATGCAAGATTTTTTGAGTTATTTTAGAAATTTGGGATTTTAAGGAAATAGTAAATCTTGATTTGTTTATAATTTATTGTACCAAAAAGGTTTTCGGTTGGGTATTTACTTCACTTAAACCTTTATGCCCCGAGGGCGATTTTAACTTGGTTTATCCCCTTTTTTTAAAAGTAAAATTATTGGCCCAAACCATGTTAAAAGATGTGAAAATTCTTTTAAGTATTAAAGATGAAATTTTTTATCTTGAAAAAGAATCAGGAGCACGGCCGATTGATAGCCCGCTCGAGCAGTCTTCTCACCGATCGAGCGGTCTGGGAATTTTTTTTTAAAATTTTTGATGTTTTGCTTAAAGGTTTGGATCTTGGGTACCTTGGTCCTAATTTTCTAAAATACTCCTTTACATTGATTAAACCCTCGGTTGGGCCCCTTTGAAAGATTTCAAACTTGTTGTTTCTTTGGAAAAGAAAAATAATAATAATAATGATAATAATAAACTAAACTCAGGGGAGTTTAGGATATGAAGTGGGGTAGTTGTGGTGCGGTATGGGTGGAATGACTAAATGAATTTTAAATTTATTTGTATATACCTAGGATCGGCGCTTCCTTTTCAAACAATATGCATATTAATGAATTTAATCTTGTGTTGAGGCGTGATGACAATGCTTAATAATATGAGAACTATGAGGATTTGCATGTTGAAATAATGATGCATGATGCATGAGATATGAAAGACATTTTGAAATACTCGAACGGAACGTGGTTTTACAATTAAGAACAAATTGTGAAATGTGAACCGACATGTGAAAACTTGAAATGTGGAATATGCATAATAAGGGGCTGCGGTCTTGCGGTGAAATCCCACGAAGGTTCTTGTATAATGAGTGGCTGCGGTCCTGCGGTGAAAGCCCGCTAAGGTTTATATTCAAAGATTAAATGTGAATACTAAAAACTTGATTTCAATGAACAATGTGGGTTGATGTGAATTAAGTTGGCTTGGCGGGTCCGCGGTGAAAGACCGAAAACTTGCACAAGATGGGGACCACATGCCCACGGGTTAGCCCCCGAAATGTGGTGTTGTGTCGTGGCGAGTTATAGAGCTATCTATTACCCAATGGCTTCGCGTAGCCTATTGGTGGATTAGGGAGGGGTTTCTATAAGCCGCGCCCGACGCCGGTTCATTATTTTGATACGATTTTTGTGATAAATCGGGTAATGAAAATGTGATTTGGTTTTTGTGAAAAATTGGGTTTCGAAATATGTGAAAGAAAGGATTATGTGGAAAAAGGTTACATGTATGAATAACTTGGCGTGCATGGAAATAAATAATGAATTTATGGAACTTGTACCTTTATTCCGGTTGCAACCATCACTGCTTCTGAATCTTGCTTAGCATAGAGCTAGTCTTTATCCTACGAGTTTCGGCTCATGTATGTATACAAAACCATTTCAGGTTTTGAGGATCCGGGACGATACTACGGTAGAGGATGCATGGGGGAAAAGGCTATGAGGAAGAGTTAACATTTCTTTGTATTTACATTATAATTGTATAGAAAGTGAAGTGGATAATTGTAATAATACCAGTATTGTATATGAACTCTTGAAAGTTGAAATTTTTGTTTAGCCTTTGTGGAACATGTGTATATCATGAGAATAAAATGCATTATTTATGATTGCTTAAAGGAAAGAAAGTGTTGTTCTTAAGAAAGTCATTGTTGATAGTTTTCATGCGAGATAATTTGGGTTGTGTCCATGTGTTCTCAGGGTTCGGGACGTTACAAATGGTATCAGAGCTCTAGGTTCGAATACCTAGGAGCCATGGGAATAACGATGACCTATAGGTGTGACTTTTGATGAGATTTGGCACCACTACACGACATGATTTGTGTGCTTGCATGGGTTTGCGATTAAATTGTATTGCACATGTTATGTGTTTATACGAGCAAGGAGGTTGAGTCTTAGGGTGATGTAGCGTGCAAATTGGCGTCCGATTAACTACTTTGGGGATCAAAATAGAAAAGCATTTGGCCGACGTTCTTTCTATGAGAAATCTGAATTAGTTGCCTGGATTGTCACGTTACTCTGAGGCTTTCCCTCGGTCTGTGAATGTGTGTTGATGTGATGTGGTTAGATGGCGGGTAGGGTGTAGCTTTGTCTTATACGGTTAAGTTAAGTTTAACCTCGTTGGAGTTGTGATAAGCTTGTTATAAGAATTATGCCCGTAGGGATAAGACGAGTATGATCGGGATGGTGATATGCGATTTGAGAGTGTAACCCGGTGGTCAGTAGTTGTGGTGGGTGTGAGCTTTTAAGATGAGCACTGATTATTTAGTGTATGTTGTGTATTTGTGAATTGAGATGGCTGTAGTAGTTGCCTGTTGTGTTTTGTGCCATTATTAGCTTGATGAATGAGCATGGTAGGGCGTTTAAAACCGTTTGAAGGTTGTTTGTTGTGGTTGGATATGAAGTGTGGTTTTGGGTGTTTTGAGGATTATGTACGTCACGAGCCGTGCTATGTCTTGAGTTGTACTATGTCATGAGCCGTGTACCCCGAGATTGGGTATGGACGGGAGCATAGTGGACGGGAGCATAATAATCTCTGGCCTAAGGTGTTTTAGAAAGTCTGAGCTTAGACTGTGTTCGAGGTGTCCGTTACCCCGTGGGGTGTTGTTAGTAGCAATCGTAATGCCATATAGTTTTGAAAATCTATGGATGACCTGTGAGTTTCTTGTAAGGCGTATTATTATTAAGTAACATCTTTTGATAGGAGTTGGGAGTTGTGCGATGATGAGTAAGTGGGTTGGAGATGTTGTCGAGGGATAGGTTCTCGAATGATATACATGTTTGTATGGGAAGATGTATATTGGAGATAGTTGCAATGTGATGAATGATGATTCGAGGTTGTTTGGGAAGTTTCAGAGAATAGAGTTATATGACTTGGGTTGTCGTTTTCTAGATGAGGAGACTATGTGGGACAAATGGTGTAGGGTGAGAATGTGAGTGCAAGTATGTGAGATTTTGAGGGCATGTGGTAGATATTGTCAGTATGGTTGACTCGGCCATTTTAGGACAACTTGTGGATGGGCAGAGATATCTTAAGAGGATGATGGTTGTGATTGGTATTTAGCTTAAAGTCAAGAAGTGCTGGTGTTATCTTACCCTTAAAGGGCGAGTGATAGGATGGTGCCCGTGGTCTAGAACTGATAAGCGAGGTTTGTTTTGTTCCTGTGGCATATGATTACTTTCATGTTTGGATAGTTATGTGCTAATGGTACTAGCGAAGTGGCATAAGAGACATGTGTTACCAATTATTGTTTTGTGTTTCGACGGGTGTACCAGAGTTGTGACCTCGAGACTATGACGTGGTTTTGTCTACGCGTTTGATTGTTACTTACCTTTTTGGATTTGAGCTAGTGTGATGTGACTCGCAAGGAGATGTTCTAAAGTGATGTGAGTATGTATAGCATTGTGCATTCATGGATAGACGGCGAGAGATTTGTGGACACGTGAGATGCGTCGTTAGGAGGTGAAGGAGTGAACAACGATTGAAATTTGTAAGTGAAGATCTGAGTATGAGGATCTAATGTGATGAGGAATATACTCAGTATGAATGGCGGTCGAAAACGTTTGTATTAAGGTGTCCAGTATCTTTACAAGGACTAGTGGTTAACCTTCTTCTTAACTAAATGAGTAATGGTGACCCAAAGAGATAGTGACATGGAGTGAGAGCCTAAAGCTGACTCGTGATTTTTCTAGCTGGAGAAATGTTTTATGGTTAATTGACCAGTGTGATTATCTTCCTTGACAGGAATAAAGTATTGGAATCGTAGGAGTGTGGGTCCGTTTACCCGTGGTTTCTTGAAGAGTCCGTTTTCTTTACCTTGTGAACCCGAGCATTTGGGTAATATTTTGGAAATGTAATTTGATTTGCGCGTGATGTCAATAACTTTGACTCTCATTGAGAGAGAAGGATTCTAAGGGAGTTAAGTGATTGAGTTGTTTGTGTGGTAAAATCCTTAAGTATTAGTTATGTGGGATTCCTACGAGAATGCAAGTCTTTGGTTTGGTAGTTATCCTTGTGGCCAGGAGATTGTGATTGGGTACCGTGCTGGGTGCATAAGGTTTGAATGAACGTAGAAAGGTTTGATAGTGTGGTTAACCTAGTGTCGAGGTGGTGTATCCTGAATGTGATATGTTTGGAGGTAATTGTGTTCGACCTTAGGTTCAAAGGTAAGTATGTTATTCTCCCAGTAGAACGAAGTGTGGAGTAATAAGATTCAGCAATGTATTGTGTCGCTTGGATGGCCTGAAGCGATAGACGAGAAACTATATGTTAAGGTGTCAGCGACAGGTATGTACTCGAAGACCGAAAGTGAGGGAGGCGTCTACATGGTCGTGGGAGTTATTAGTGACTTTGGATGAGAAGTCTCAAGAGTGGGTCTCCTTCATTTGATGTCATGCGCTTCCTATGTGAGTTGCTTAGACAGTGGGCTTGAGGTTGTGATATGGTTGTGGTTTGCCTAGTGGGAGTTAAGTTAGTGAAACGCAACCTTGTGAAGTGAGGTCTTGGTGCAACGGGAGGTGTTGTATGAGGTATGAGGATTGATGGAGAGTTCGCGTGTGTGCGAATGAGGTTTGAGAGTTGAAGGCTTAGTGTAGCGGATGATCTGGATATCGTGATCGAGATCGTGAGTTGATTCTTGGTCTGGTTATCTTTGGGGAGATGGAAGTAGATGTGAATTAGTATCCGTATTATGATCTGTAAGTTGTGCCTGGGAAATGGGCTCTACTAAAGCTGGATGCTCGGAGAATTACGTTCCTTGTGGATTTTCAGGATGGAGTTTGTTTACTCTACCATGTAAGTGTAAGAGTGTAGGGTTGTGTGCCCTGTGAGATAGGCTTGGCAAATCAGGAATGTTTGTTCTTGCTAATAAAGGGGTTAATGTTGAGGCGTAGAGTCTTTTTCTGCAATGATTAACGGATGATTATTATCCGTCGTATGTAGTTTTTGCTCGGTGGAGTAGTGTGTGGTTGCACCTTTAGTTTTCAGTGAATTGAAAGTTTATTGGAACCTTGCGGCGGGGGTATTCACATGACAAGTTTCTGATGGAATTTTGTAAGCTTAAGTTTATGTTTGTTTGAAGCTTGAACTACTCAAAGTTCTTAGATTTGAGGAATGGTCGTCGACTGTGGTAAGTATTGTATTTTGGACGTAACTGTATGTTCGGATTGTGGCCTCAAGGTTTTGGTAAGAGGTAAGTCAGGAAGGAGTCGATGTTTGAGAAGCCTTGGTTGTTAGAGTCTGTCGCAATTGGCGTGATGGTTTAGTTTGGTTGGAAGACGTAGTGGCCGTGATGAGCACTAAATAAGAAGAAGTTACTAAGTGTAAGAGGTAGGTATCGGTTGGCTACCTGACGAATAAGACCTGGGCTTAAGTACCCATTATGGGTTTAGAGGACCGATATGTGTGTTGTAAGTTTGAAGTTGATGTCGGATGACAATAATCATGTTTGCTTTGAAGTTGATCTGTAGATCTAAAATCAGTGATTTGAGGGTGAGATGTTGAGTTGTGCAGTGGCGAGCTGTTACACGAGAAGTATAATTGAGTTTGAGTGGGTTAATGGATACTTATGTTGATTTTGTAGCTAGTTGATTGTGTGGAGTCATGTCTTGGATAATGAGGTGGATTTGTGGTTGACGATAGAGGATGGAAGAGAGGACGAAGGTTTAGAGGAAGAACATTCTTATGTATTCCATGGTGGATTAAGCAAGTTTTTCTCCGGAAATGAACATTTGTGCAATTGATCACGGATGAGTATCTTGTCAGCTTCAGTGACGGCATAGTTAGTATAAGCAGGATAATGATTTGGTACCAAGGTGGATGGTGGTCAGTTGATCCTCAGAACTTGAGTAAAGTTTGTGTGTGAAACTTATGACGTCATGTGGTATGGTGTTGCTGGGGTTGCAACAGAGATAGTTGATGGTTAATAAGCTGGTGTTGGGCTTGAGATTTAGTGTTGAATTTCGTG
Organism: Heliamphora pulchella; assembly: GCA_032270985.1. Taxonomy (NCBI): domain Eukaryota; kingdom Viridiplantae; phylum Streptophyta; class Magnoliopsida; order Ericales; family Sarraceniaceae; genus Heliamphora; species Heliamphora pulchella. Next base: position 23,286 of record JAULJZ010011752.1, on the reverse strand, counting down.
GACGAAATTACTTTAAGGGTGGAAGAGTTGTGAGACCCCAACCCATTTTATTTTAAGAAATGATTAAGTATTGATGGGAATAAGAATCAAAACTTGAGCTTGGAGATGTTTTGAGTTTGGGTGCGCATGAAAGGTATGTTAGAGAAAAATATTAGGTTCTAAGGGATGTTCGAACAAAAATATGTGAAAAATGTGCGAAGAAAAGTGACATACCTTCACTAAATTGGCCATAACGTTTTGTACAAAATTAATTTTGGTATGAGGTTTGAACCATTGGAAAGCAGACTTTCGGGGCTTCAGTTTGAGCACAAAAATGATCCTAATTGGAGTTCGGATGAAGGAAATATGCTCGTTTAAAGTCGGACCAAAAGTGCAGTCGCAACAGAGACCAATCGAGAGGTCCTGAGACCGATCGAGTGGTCTATGACGGGAAAAGGTTATAAATGTCGATTTTTGGGCTGGTTTTGCTAATTTCTCTTCTCTCCTCTCCCTCTAAAGGCTTAGGAGTGAGCTAGGGTTTAGTTTTGGAGGTCCTTGGGAGTTTTCATGTTCGTTGGGGGTGAAGTTCGTGTCGTTTCCTTGCGCGAACGGCCGTTGGAGAGCGTGGATATACGTTAGAAGCTCCTTTGAAGTAGCGTGAGTTGGGCTTTGGCTACTTGGAGCTTACGCGGGTCTTGATTCTTGATGGAGGATCTTCTTTGAGGTAGGATCTCGACTCTCTCATGTGGTTTGCTTATGATTTGTGTTGAATTTTTTCTTTAGAGAAAACCCTAGCATGTTGTATGCATGGAACTAAGACTTAAGTGTGGGTTTTGGAGAAATTGAGATGTGTGAATCTTATGTTGGATGTTCAGAAAGTGCCATTCTTGGAAATGAATAAAAACCGGAAAGATGGGATTTTGTTACATTGATGAAAGTTACTAAGGATTGAAATATTGGAACTATGGGTTGAGAAATATAATTGTATACGAAACGAACTAATGTTAGTAATCTCTCAAAATGCAAGATTTTTGAGTTATTTTAGAAATTTGGGATTTTAAGGAAATAGTAAATCTTGATTTGTTTAGAATTTATTGTACCAAAAAGGTTTTCGGTTGGGTACTTGCTTCACTTAAACCTTTATGCCCCGAGGGAGATTTTAACTTGGTTTATCCCTTTTTTTAAAAGTAAAATTCTTGGCCCAAAGCATGTGAAAAGATGTGAAAATTCTTATAAGTATTAAAGATGAAATTTTTTAGCTTGAAAAAGAATCAGGAGCACGACCGATCAATAGACCGATTGAGCGGTCTATCGAGCGGTCTTTTGGCACTCTCGATTCTTTGGTGCAGTTGAGAGACCGCTCGAGCGGTCTTCTCACCGATCGAGCGGTCTGGGCTTTTTGAAAGATTTCAAATTTCGGTTGGGCCCCTTTGAAAGATTTCAAACTTATTGTTTCTTTGGAAAAGAAAAAGAATAATAATAATGATAATAATAAACTAAACTCAGGCGAGTTTGGGATATGAAGTGGGGTAGTTTTGGTGAGGTATGGGTGGAAATACTAAATGAATTTTAAATTTATTTGTATATTCCTAGGGTGGGTGCTTCATTTTCAAACAATATGCATATTAATCAATTTAATCTTGTGTTGAGGCGTGATGATAATGATTAATAATATGAGAACTATGAGGATTTGCCTGTTGGAATAATGATGCGTGATGCATGAGATATGAATGACATTTTGAAATACTCGAACGGAGCGTGGTTTTACAATTAAGAACAAATTGTGAAATGTGAACCAACTTGTAAAATCTTGAAATGTGGAATATGCATAATGAGGGGCTGCGGTCCTACGGTGAAAGCCCGCGAAGGTTTATATTCAAAGATTAAATGTGAAAACTAAACACTTGATTTCAATGAGCCGTGTGGGTTGATGTGAATTAAGTTAGCTTGGCGGGTCCGCGGTGAAAGACTGGAAACTTGTACTAGCCCCAGAAATGTGGTGTTGGGTCGTGGCGAGTTATAAATATATCTATTACCCAATGGCTTCGCGTAGCCTATTGGTGGAATAGGGAACGATTTCTATAAGCTGCGCCCGACGCCGGTTCATTGTTGTGATATGATTTTTGTGATAAACCGGGTAATGAAAATATGATTTGGTTTTTGTGAAAAATTGGGTTTCGGGAAATGTGAAAGAAAAGGAATATGTAAAAAAATGTTACATGAATAAATAACTTGGTGTGCATGGAAATAAGTAATGAGTTTATGGAACTTGTATCTTTATTCCGGTTGCAACCATCACAGCTCACAAATGATGCTTAGCATAGAGTTAGTCTTTATCCTAAGAGTTTTGGCTCATGTATGTATACAAAACCATTTCAGGTTTCGAGGATCCGAGACGTTAGTATGGCAGAGGATGCATGGGGGGAAAAGGCTATGAGGAAGAGTTAACATTTCTTTGTATTTACATTATATTTGTATAGAAAGTGAAGTGGATAATTGTAATATTACTAGTGTTGTAAATGAACTCTTGAAAGTTAAAAATTTTGTTTAGCCTTTGTGGCACATGTGTATAGCATGAGAATAAAATGCTTTATTTATGATTGCTTAAAGGAAAGAAAGTGTTGTTCTTAAGAAAGTCAGTGTTGATAGTTTTCATGTGAGATAATTTGAGTTGTGCCCAGGTTCCCGGGGTTCGGGACGTTACATAGACTATATACGATCCACATGTATTAAACATACCCACATGATCACAATTAAATTTTATTTAATATCTCACTTTCTCAAAAATTTTAAGATGTTAAAATTATTCCCGAGTTAAATTTCACGGGTCTCCACATACACCGGCGAATTTACCCAAAACTAAAATGAGAGTTACAGGGTCCACTGGCCACCACCATATTATAATCTACATATGCCAATAAATTAATAATCAACCTAAGTCAAGTAATGAACATATCGTTTTATTTGTTATATTAAAAAGAAAATCGAGTCTCACGAATGCACACAAACAGGAACTCGACCGTACTTCAAGTCTTCTACCATATTTCTATATGCCTAATCACGAAACTTGTGTGGGCTGCAAGTCCATGACCTAAACGTTAGCTCGACTTCCCTTTTTTCTTTTTCTCACTGGAATACAAAAACCTTAGCTACCTATATGATTATGACGCATATACATCATTTACGGTGGGGACCTAAAAAGTAATAAGATTTGGGCTCCTTATGTAATTAGGAAAATCTAATTCAATCATAATTAATTTACAAATTCCATAAATTGTAATTCATACCACAAAAAAATTATAATTGCATTCCCGATCTTTTCTCAAAAATAGTTTCGAGCTCCATTTTATTAAATGTTTATTTATCTCTCAAAGTTAAGATTACAGATATTCGTCGATTAAATTAAATTACTGATAATTTTATTTAATAGACCATGTATAATTTTCTTGTATAATTTCTTAAGACTTTTAATTTAACTTACTCGATATGTTGAATACAAAATCCACCTGCAGGATTTAACATAATCAAAACTTATAAGCTTTTTTAAGAGGATATTATCAATCCTTATACCAAGATATGGATTCTATTAATAATTAATATTAACCATACATGTAATGTCATTATCCAATTCATTGAGCTTATTGACCTATAAAAGATCTCACTTTTATGAATTAAAATAGCAAATACCAAATATATGTTTTTATTAATTATTTTGGGAATAAGAGTATAAGCACTAATAATAACCATGGAGTATTAATTATTTTATACATCTAGTATAAAAGGAATTACCCCAAGACTATTTTATTCATTATCCGACATAGCTATCAAATATCATAGTGGTTCAGAAGAAGAATGCTAAGTGGTGAGTGTGCGTTGGCTTTACAAATATTAGTAAAGCCTGCCCAATAGATAGTTTTTCATTGCAAAAATTGATCATCTGGTCAACACCACAGCTAGACATGTGAGAGTTTCTTTCTTAGATGCATATCGAGGATATCATTAAATTGTATTGTTCATCCCAAATCAAAAGAAAACAACATTTGTTACACTAAGAAGTTTGTATTGATGTAAGGTGATATCCTTCAACTTTTGAAGAACACAAGGGTAACATATCAACAAATGGTAACGAAGATGTTCAAACCAATGTTGTGACGAACTGTGGAAGCTTACATACACCATACGGTGGTAAAAAGGATTCGGACAGAGGTTACTTGTAGAAGGTTTTTAACGTTATAAGGAAGCATAAGTTGCGTTTGAACACTTCAAAGTGTGCCTTTGGGGTGAGATCTGGGAAATTCTTCTGCTTCCTCATGACGCTGATGGGGGATTGAAGCCAGTTCAGAATAAATCACGGTAATTCAGCAGCTCAACACCTAATGAACATCAAAGGATGTGCAAAAACTAGCTGGGATGGTGACAGCCTTGAATCGTTTCATCAGTCATTCTTCGAATAAGTGCATACCTTTCTTTCAATTGCTTCGAAAGGAAAACAAATTACAGTGGGACGAGGATTGCAATTATGCTCTGGTAGAACTAAAAAGGTACCTTTCATCACCGTCATTCTTATCTACACCAAGACAAGGCGAGCCGCTCTACATCTATTTTTTCACGCCTCCAAAACCGAGAACATGAACCACCCACGATAACCCACCCAAAAGATTATCTCGCCATAACTGCCTTTTCATAAAACCCGAGTTTAAAACCTTTTTTCCCAAGTAAAACATTTTAAATTGAATGATTTAGGAGAGGAGAGTTAAATGATTTGAAATGAGACTCCCGGCGCTCCAATTTTACCAAAGAGTGCTTCCAAAAGGAAATCCAAACAAAAAGATACTTTTCATATAAAAAAAAAAAAAAAAAAAGAACCACCATCTAGCCTACGTGAGCTCGCTCGAGCGGACCCATAACCACTCGAGCAGCCACTTGGTCAAGGCAAGAACAAAACACACTACCAGTTCACCGCCCGAGAGGACCAACCGCTGCTCGAGCGGCCACCTAGCCGAGGCAAAGGCATAACACACTACCACTTGACCACTCAAGCGGACCCCCCTCCATTCGAGCAGTCCCCTACCCGAGACCAACATAGTAAAAACTTAATTTTTGAACCAAAAGATCAACCAACACTGGATTTACGAAAGGAGTTTTAGGGCATAAAAACCTAATAAAAGCCAACTTAAAACAAAAAAAAACATAATCAAATTACATCCTCAAAACCTCTCGTGAAGATCTAACCAATGTCTAGAGTCCAATATCCAACCCGATGAATGACTTCAACTCCCACACAAACATACAATTCATACAATTTTTTTTTGGTAGTAAACTATAATATAAAGGAAAAAAAAAAAAACATGTTTACAAGGGGCATACCCCAATTAATTACATAAATACCAAATAGGAGGAAACCTCCTAAAATAAAGTTAACCCAAGATAACACACAAAACCAAACAACAAACAAAAAACCCAACCCCTGCTTAATAGGGGGAAACTAGCTAAAAACATAGTCCATGTACAACCCGCACAGATAGGATGCCTCTCAAAACAAACAAAACCTATTCGGCTCGATTCGTGCTGTAACACGACCCGGTTCAAACCCTAGTTGTAACAACCTGGTCTATAATGACCGTGCAAAGACCCAACACAAATCCTATGTATTAGTGATGGATAGCCCACGAGTCCATAGAACACGAAAAAGATTCAAAACCCTAACTCAACTCGAAAACCCTAAGTTCGATCCAAAAACCCTAAGAATGTCCAAAGCATAAGCAATAAAACCTTAACACCCGAAGAATCTCCCAACATTTTAAATCAAGTAATTGTCATGAAATAATGAATTAAAAATCAAAAATTCTCATAATTAGGGTAAAATGACCGTTCTGCCCCTAATATAGTAAAAAGTCTTAAAATCTCAAATTTTGACACATGGACATCCTAAATCAAGGATTTAAGTACATTTGAGTAGAAAAAGACAAAATAACATCAAAAATAATAACCATACCCCTTAGTGGCCAACCACTTTGGAAGTTGTGCCAAAAAGTAGCTTTTTGTGCTTAAAAAGATGAGAAAAGAGTCAAATCAAGTATTATGATGATTCAATACTTGTTGAACAAATAATATACATAATATTATGGTATTATAGTCTAACAAAATCAAACAAATCATTATTGAAATTCATACACACTAAAATAAATCAAAAAGTCATATTTTGTCAAATTATCTTAATTTGACTTAAAATTACATCTATTTAATCAATTGCTACAAAAACTATGATAATTCATGAAAATACTAAATTTATCTTAAACATACTAAAATAATAAGTTTCAGTAAGAAAAGGTACCAAAAAGATACATCAAATTAACTTTTAAAGCATTTTCTTGCACAAAAGGACACGCAAACCAAGGTAAAATTCCTTGATTGATGTGGGATCAGATTTTTGTCTTCCAAACTGACCCTCGATGTATTCCCTCCACCAACTCTGATTGGTTCCCTCAAAATTTGCACCAAGTCTCATCAACCCATGTGATATGCAAAGAAAAGGACTAAAATTTCATCATTGTGTTCCCTCTTTGTTCCTTAGCCTTCTCCCATATAAACTAAGCCAAACACCACTTCTCCCCTTCATTAGTTTTGTCCAAGAGAGGTGAGTGACAAGACCTTCATATTTCTTGAGTGTCCATATAAGTTTGAGGGAGAAAAGAGAGAGAAGAAGGAAGAAAGGAAGAAGGAACCAAGGAGATGTGTTTTTCTAAAGCTAAGTCCTTCCATCTTACCTTCTTCGAGCCCTCAAACATGTAAATAAAACCTCTAAATCAAATGCTTAATATCACTCAAAATATTCTTCAACTCTTCTCTTCAAACACATTAAAAAATAAGAACCGAAAACAAACCGAAAAATCATAGTTGAGAAATAGGGGCTGTTGTGTTCTTGAATGATACGAGATGTGTTTGTGTATTGTTATTTTGCATTTTATGACTTGAAATTGTTCTAGAACCATGATATTCATGTCAAAAACACAAGTATGCAAAGAAATGGAACAAAATCTTGACATATCATAAGTAGTAGACTTGAGCATATAAGGACTTGATTTTTGAAAACTTTGATGTATCTGTCCTGAACTTTGGAACCCCATAACTCAACGTAAAAAATTCATCAAAGCATGTTCTTTATATTTAGATTTATATTTTTGTATTATCTTTCATCCAAAGTTAGTTTCAACCCATTTAAGTAAGTAGAACTCGAGATATGCAATTTTACTAAAGTGTGTCGTTTTTTGACCAGTCAACACTACCGACCTAAAAACCCTAGTTTAGAATGAGATCCGAATTTTGGCCAAAATATAAAGGTTGTAGATAACATGTAGATATAACTACCCACTAAATATGAGCACAACATATTGAGTTTCGATAAGTCAAAACCCCTTCGAAACTCTCTGTTGTGTTTTAGCCCTCAAAGGACACCTCTGTCATATATTTTTGTGTAGCCCAAAATTCCTATTTTCAGTGACCTAATTTAAATGTGGTCTACGTGAAAATTGTAACTAACATATTGATCTACCATTTTTCCAAAAATTAGACCTAGATGCCTCGGGAAGGTCTCTCAAAATCATTTCAAACTCCCTATCTAAAACCAACTCTGCTGAGTTTTTGCAGCTGACATAACCTATTTAATAAAATGGTCATAAACTCTAATTTGTTCCAAATAACTACCCTTAGCACTAAATATGGAAGGGAACATGATTAGCTAGAACTGTTGGCCTAAACAAGATTTCAACGACTAATTTTGATGATAACAAACCAAGATGATTGATTGTGCAAGTTAAGAATATTTCAGGAATCCATTACAAGTACAAAGACCACAAGCCATAACGCATTCGAATCAAAACCATTGTGGCTAGAAGATCATGGAGCATAGAACTTGAAGACTAAGTTTTTTAACTCATTCATTTGTAATGCAATATAAGATCAATGTAAGTTCACTATCTTTGAATATGTCTCTTGAAGCTCATAGGAACTCATAATTGATCTAAACAAACTCATGACAAATGTTTTTAAGAAAACTAATAGTCTTGAATATTATTCTTGAAAAGATAAACACATTGAGAAATATTTTAGAATGTCTTGAAGAAGTCCAATAATCCAAATCAATACTTTCTCAATCAAATAAACATGATAAGGTATTCAAAGCAGGTTGCTAAAAAGTCAAAACTGAACCAAAACAGGTTCAGTCGACTGGATCATATGATCAGTCGACTGAAGCCCCATCAAACTGGTTCAGTCAACTGGATTTAAGGTCCCAGTCACTGGAAACCTTCTGCTTTTTGGAAAACTGTTGTGTTCAAACACATCAGTCGACTGAACTGGTATGTCAGTTGACTGGAAACTGTATGTTCTTGAAAATATGTTTTGTTTAAACACATTAGTCGACTGAACTACCATGTCAGTCGACTGGAAGGCTCTGAAATTCAAATTTGACTGCATAACGGCTAGTTTGACTGAAGCAATTAAAATATCTTTTTAATGTCAACGACTAGCTCGAATTTTGGGCTATAAAAAGAACCCTTTTTTCATAACTTAAAGACACTAAGACAGATCTCTAATATTATACTCTCTTACTACTCACTCTTGTGCATTCAAATCTCAAACTTTTGTTCATATTTGAGAGAAACATTTAGAAAAACTCCTTGAGCTTCATTTGATATATTTCTTGAGAGTGAATTACTGTGCTATATTTTTGTACTCACTTGCTCATTGAAGGAGCCCTTTCTTGTACACACTTTTCATCAAACAATTGTTAAGGCTTAGTCATAGCCTTGTTCAAGTGAGGGAATATCACTTGGGTTTAAGAGCACCTACGCTCTTAGTGTAAAGGTTTCTCCACCTTATGAAGGAGAGAGGCATCTCCGCCTATAAGGAGAGATTATTGAAAATCTTCAAGTGTATTTCTAGAGGCAAGGGCGTAGGCCGGTGCGCCGAACCTTATAAAAATCTCAATTTTATTCTCTAACTCTCGAACTCTTTATATTTATAATTGTTTGAATATTTGTTTATCCACTTAAAATCAAGAAAATATATATTGCATGCTTTAAATTGAATATCTTGAAAGATTTTTTTTTTAAATATCCAATTCACCCCCTCCCCTCTCTTGGGATCACATTACACTCACAATTGGTATCAGAGCATAGGTCATATTTTTACCTAACAAGTTTTTGTGAAAGGATCTATGGCAAGTGTAGGTGTATATCCCTTTTTGGAGAGAGCCAATCCTCTACAAAACCTCATATCTTTTGTGGTGTAAATTACACCTTTTGGAAACAAAGGATGAGAATTGTCATCCAAACAATGGATTGAAGAGCTTGGAGAGTGATTGTCCAATGTGACTTTAAACCTACTAAAATCGTTAAAGGAAAAGAGGTTCTAAAACGTGAAGAATAAATGAATGAGAGTGATATGAAACAACTCCAAATAAATTCTAGTGCTATGAATGCTTTATATTGTGCTTTTGATGCAAATGAATATAATCGTATTATGACTTATGAGAATACTAAAGAAATAAGATAAAAATTAAAAATTTCATATGAAGGTACACAAGAAATCAAAGACTCTAGAATTGATAGGTTAATTAGTGAAATTGAAAGATTTAAAATGAGTAATGAGGAAAGTGCTCAAGGCCTTACCAACCATTTGGGAAGCTAAGGCGACAGCCATTTCGAAAGCTAAAGATCTACTTGTTTTGACATTGGATGAACTCATCGGTTCCCTCTTCACATATGAACTCATGATCAACGATAGAGTCAATGAACAAAACAAAGAAAAAAAATCTATTACTCTAAAAACATCAAAAGAAAGTTCTAGTGACGAAGAAAAAGAAGAGCTTGATGATGAGGATATGGCTCTCATCACTAGAAGACTCGAAAAATTCTTCAAAAGAGATAAAAGATTTGCAAGAAAATTCCGTAACACAAGATTTGATAAAGGTTATTCAAGAAAGTGAGATTATAAGAAAGATCCCATCACTTTCTACAGTTGCAAGAAAACGGGACACATCAAGCCGGAGTGTCCTCTTCTCAAAAAGGATCCAAAGAAGAAAAAGAGGGCCATGAAAGCTACAACTTGGGATGACACAGATTCAACCCAGTCAAGCCAAAGTTCTAGTGATGAGAAAGTTGAAAATTTTTTCTTAATGGCTAACATGGATGACGAGGTAAATTCTCACCCCAATTCAAACTTACTTAAATCTAGCTCTTGTAATGAATCTAGTACTTATGAGTCCATGCCATCTTATGAAGAACTTAAAAATGAATTATATAACTTGCATAAAAATTCTTGAAATTAGGAAAGAAAGTATAAATTAGAAAAGGAAAATAAATTGTTAAGAAAAGAACTTAAGATTTTAAAAGGAAAAGAACTTAAAAATGATATCTCATGTGATTTGAGGAAGAAAGTAGATGACTACTCCAAAATTATTTACAAAGTTACAAATGGAAAGAAAAATCTTGAAAGACTTTTAGAAACTCAAAGAATGCCGTTAAATAAAGAAGACATTAGTTACAATGGAGAAACAAGCTACAATAAAACATTGAAAAGCTCTTTCCTTAAATAATCCAAAGATTTTCAAGTCTCATCTTCAGAAAACTTTTATGAACACACAATTTGTTTCCTATGTAAGAAAAAGGGACATATTAAATTTGATTGTCCAATGAAAAGAAAAAATAGAATCACAAAATTGGTATGAAAAATTAAAGACACTAATCTCAAAGGACCCAAGAAGATTTGGGTACCAACAAAAATCACCATGACGTTTGGTGAAAGTCCTTCAGTGAAAGTCCAAGAAGATGCATCAGTTGGGGCAGTGGTCCTTTGGTGAAAGTCCGAGAAGATTCATGGATTGCATGTACTGTACATCATCAACCAGGATTTACATTTACTGGATCACAGATTCATATAATTCATTTCATACACATGAAAATCTAAACCAAGATTTAAAGCATATAACCATGTATCAACATGACGTTTCACAAACCACGTCACATGCATATAAAACTCTAGGTTTTAAAGCATAAATCACGTTACACATAACGATATCATCTTATGTAATTTACTTACATATTCCATACATAAATAAACAGAGTTATAAATGTACAAACCAGTTATAAAAACACATAACCACATATAACCTCACACCACGACGCCACCCGTAACGTAAATCGACATCAATAAACTTGGACCCACGATGCCCACACACGCCAACACAATCAACAAACCTACATAACTCGACCTAACCGAAGGCTAACACCAAACCCACAACCATGGTTCTTACCAAAACCTCGCACCTCCCGTGCAAAACCATCACGCACACGACCGTGCCACAACACCTAAAACCAACCACGCACGTCACACCGGAGGACAGCATCACACAAACACTCGAGGCCACCACACGACCCTCGAAACCATAATGCCACCAACTGAACCCCAAAAGGGACCCAAAGGTATTTGAATCAATTAATTCCCATAAATTAATCAATTGAATACCAAAGGACACCAATTGAAAATCAAAACCCAACCACCAAACCATCAACACACAGTTCAGGACTTCAGTTGACCGAACACCCTACTGGAACCTCACAAAACTCCAAAACACAGGTTCAGTCAACTGAACCCCTCCAGTCGACCAAACCAAAGATCCGAGCTTCAGTCGACCGAACCCCGTGGTTCAGTCGACCGAACCCCGGCAGAACTTGATTCCAAGCTATGGGTTTCTACATCCAAACCCCAAATCGAAGCCTCCGAACACCGATTCAACATCCTCAAACATACACACGCCTAAACCTAACACCAAGACCACAACAGAAACACCTGACACCCGATTCCATCCACGAAATCACCGAAAAATAGGTTTTAAGCCCAAAATCCAATTTTAAAACAAACGCAGATCTACAACAATCTACCTGTTAAAAACACCCACATTTACCCATTACACCCTTACACAGTAGTAGGGTCTAGAATCCTACCTCGGTGAGTTAAAAACTCGACGCCTCGAATCACGTGCAAAATCGAGCTTCGCCGGAATCAAAATATGACCAGATGGTTGCGTAGCTCACCGTGCCAATAGAAAGGATCCACTGTTGGATCGTTGAAAATCAAGCCTCGGGCCCTCGAGAACTTAGAGAGAAAGCTGAGAGAAAACGAGAAATTTAATAGAGAAGTTTTGAAAAATATCTCTATGAAAATATCTAACTGCAGATATTTATAGATCTCCAAAATATCTTCTTTTTTTTAAAATTTCAAAACTCACACCGTAACACCCCACAGCCCCCAGAACCTTCCCCACATGCATCTCTACTCTCAAACATGCTTCAAAAGCATATAAAACATGCTGCAACAAAAACATATAACGCGCGTCCGAAAACGCCAAAAAAAAAACGGGTCAGGATCTCACAAAGCCTAAAGATGGAGGCTATGTGACCATCAGAGATAATGGTAAAGGCAAGATCATTGGTGAAGGCAAAGTTGGTAAAGAATCCTCCCTTCATATTGATAATATCTTACTTGTTACTGGTCTAAAACATAATCTCCTAAGTATTAGTCAATTATGTGATAAAGGATATTGTGTTACATTCAAGCATGACACTTGTATTGTTAAAGATAAGAATGATCATAAAGTTTTATTTGTTGCAAATTGATTTGAAAATGTATATACCATAAATTTTGATAAACTAGATTCTCAAAATATCAAATACTTTTCGGCATAAAATGAAACAAGTTGGTTATGGCATAGGAGGCTAGGTCATGCTAGCATGGATCTCCTATCTAAACTTGTCAAGAAAGATTTGGTGAAAGGTTTGCCCAAAATCAAATTCATTAAAAACAAAGTTTGTGATGCTTGCCAATTTGGTAAACAATCCAAAACGAATTTCAAAAAGAAACTAGAAATTTCTACAAATAGGTCACTACAATTACTTCATCTTGACTTCTTTGATCCCATGAATGTTCAAAATCTTAGTAGAAAAGTATACGATTTTGTAATAGTTGATAATTTTTCAAGGTATACTTGGATTTTATTTCTTGCATCAAAAGATGAAGTAAATTTTGTATTTGCCAAATTTTGTAGAAAACTTTAAGATGAAAAGGGCTATTCAATCTTAAGCATCCGTAGTGATAGAGACGGAGAATTTAAAAACAAAGATGTTGAAAATTTTTGTGATCAAAATTATATTTTCCATAATTATTTGGCTCCTCGAACTCCTCAACAAAATGACGTTGCAGAGAGAAAAAATCGTTCATTATAAGAGATGGCTCACACTATGTTAAATGAGCATAAGTTGCCTAAGTATTTTTGGGCTGAAGTAGTCAATACAGATTGCTATGTAATGAATCGAGTTTACATAAGACCTCATCTTAACAAAACTTCTTTTGAACTATGAAATGGAAGAAAGTCCAACATTTCTTATTTTCATGTTTTCAGTTGCAAATGTTTTGTATTGAATGAAAAAGATAATTTAGGCAAATTTGATTCCAAATCGAATGAAGGTATTTTTCTTGGTTATGTAAATAATAACAAAGCTTATAGAGTTTATAACAAAAGAACGATGTCTCAAGTTGAATCTATTCATGTTAGATTTGATGAAGCTAATCTTTTCTCTTTCAAGCTTTCTAATGATGATGATGTAGAAATCAACAAATGTTTGGAGGATTTGCAAATCAAAGAAGATAAGGAAAAAAAGTATTGAAGTCCATATTGATGATCAAGATCAAGAGGAACATGAAGTGTTGCCAAAAGAATGGAAAATTGTAAAAGATCACCCCTTAGATCAAATTGTTAGTGAACCATCACAAGGGTAACTACTCGATCTTCCTACAAAAATATTAGTAATCATCTTATATTTTTATCTCAATAAGAACCAAAGAATATAAATGATGCACTAGACGATGATTCATGGATAATGGCTATGCAAGAGGAACTTAATCAATTCGAAAGAAATGAAGTATTGAATTTAGTTCCTATACCTAAAAATCATACTATAATTGGAACCAAATGGATTTATAGAAATAAAAATGATGAAAATGGCATAGTTGTTCGTAAAAAGACTAGGCTAGTGGCTCAAGGATATAATCAAGAAGAAGGAATAAACTTTGATGAGACCTATGCACCCGTAGCTAGGATAGAAGCCATACGCATGTTACTTGAATATGTATCACATAGGAATTTCAAACTATATCAAATGGATATAAAAAGTGCATTCTTAAATGGCTATATCAATGAAGAATAATTACCCAAAAAAATATATCAATGAAGAAGTCTATGTTGATCAACCGCCGTGCTTTGAAAACTATCATTATTCCAATCATGTTTTCAAATTATCCAAAGCATTGTATGGTTTAAATCAAAGCTCTTAAAGCTTGGTATGAAAGACTAACCGATTTCCTACTAGAAAATGGCTTTGTAAAAGGCAAAATTGACACAACACTATTCATAAAAACAAACCATTAAGATATGCTTATCATTGAATTATATGTTGATGATATTATATTCGGTGCTACTAACGGAAGCTTGTGCAAGGAATTCTCATTGTGTATCCAAAAAGAATTCGAAATGAGCATGATGGGCGAACTCACATTCTTCCTCGGACTTCAAATCAAACAAGCCAAAAATAGAACGTTTGTAAATCAATCAAAGTACATACGGGACTTGCTCAAACGGTTCAACATGGAAGACGGAAAAATTTTGGGAACACCCATGAGTCCATCAACAAAGCTTGAGATCGATGAACAAGGAAAACAAGTAGACACAAAGCTCTACCGAGGTATGATCGGTAGCTTTTATACTTAACTGCTAGTAGACCGGACATTATGTATAGTGTGTGTATGTGAGCAAGATTTCAAGTATGTCCAAAAAAATCACACCTAATTGCGATTAAAAGAATTTTGAGATATTTAATCAGTACAATAGACATAGGGTTTTGGTATCCAAAATTCACTTCCTTCGAAATAGTTAGTAATTCCGATGCGAATTTTGCTGGGTGCAAAATCGATCGCAAAGCCACTAGCGATACATGTCATTTTCTTGGAAATTCACTTGTCTCTTGGTTCTCCAAGAAACAAAATTATGTAGCCTTATCTACCGCCGAAGCCGAATATGTGGCCGTGGGTAGTTGTTGTGCCCAAATTTTATATATGAAACAACAACTCAAAGACTTTAAAATGAATTATGATGCTGTGTCAATTAAATGTGATAATACAAATGCAATCAATATCTCTAAAAATCCAATATTACATTCACGAACAAAACACAATGAGATAAGACATCATTTTCTTCATGATCATATACAAAAGAGAGATATTCATCTAGAATTTGTTTGCACAAATGATCAATGGGCCGATATTTTGACTAAACCACTTAATGAGGATCGTTTTATCTTAATAAGAAGAGAATTGGGACTATTGCATATTCGAGAAGTGGTGTGAAATAAATCAAAACATGAAACAAAGGAAAGTCAGTCGACTAAAGTCACAAATTCAGTCAACTAAATAGTTTCTGGAACTCACACGTCTCACATTTTCAGTCCAGTCGACTGATTCTGCTTTCCCAGCCAACTAAAAACTTACTGGTGCCTATTATAGAAGGTCAGTCGACTGACCATTAAACTTCAGTCGATTGAGGTGTCGGGCAAACCCAATCGACGCAACCCCTGTTAACACTGAACTGTTTCTCTGCTTGTTTCTCTAAAAATTATTGCTTCTTTCTCTCTCTCGAAATCATCATCCCTGAACTCTCATCTTCCACTTTAACTCTCATCTTCCATCTTCTCCTCCACATCTCCTTCAAAACCCTAGATCCTCTACATTCGAAACCCTAGGTTTTCATCTTTCGAAACCCTAAGTTCTCTACATCTCATCCGAAACACTCCACATCTCATTCGAAACCCTAGTTTTTCACACATCCTAGGATTTCGACCCTAGTTTTCCAAATCAACCCTAGGATTTCAACCCTCTCAACACTAAGATTTCAAACCTCTCATCTCTCCTCAAATCAACCCTAGTTTTTTGATCTTTTGATTTCCTATTTACATCATGCCGCCTAGAACAAAAGGAGGAAAGGGAAAATCTATTGGATGGGAAGAATCCTCGGATGAAAAAAGGTTCTCAACCGGGAAAGCAAAAACACTATACAAGAACCATCTTCGTGCTCTTGAACCAATTTTTGGTAAGTTTCTCCATATGGACTTTATGTCTGCCTATTTCCCACATATTTGTCGTCTATTTTCCGATATTAGTTGGGGTGCAATTTTATTTTATCAACCAAAAGGCATTTTCCCCCAACATATTCGATTGTTCTATGCAAACCTCATCCAAGAACCTAAAACGGGACCTAATGATTGTCATACTCATCTTTGCACCTACCTCTATGGAAAACACTATCGTTTCACCGACAAAGATATTGCACGACTTTTTAGCATGGGTCGGGGGGATTTTATTTGTCCTTGACCCTCCTCCAGTTGGATTATGGAGCAAGACTTTACCCCTCAAGCCTTTTTTCCCATGGTTATGACTACACCGGCTACAAATTTCAATGTCACGCCCAAATACTCTCAACTCACTCTCACGGCCAAAATAATTCATTTAATCATAACCTACAACATCCTTCCCCGTAGTGGTTCCAGAACATACATCTCATTTCTAGATTGTTTCATTATGTGGTGTGTTTTCACCGACAAACGCCTTGATATTCCTACTCTTATGTGGATGTGGATGTTTCCTAAAGAGAGTTCTACTCGCCACACTCTACCATATGGCGCTCATCTTACTCCTCTTTTTGAGTCATTCGATTTCTCTTCCTCTCCATCCAATTTCCTCCCACCAAAACCAACTGACTTCATCACTGCTAAATCCTTAAAATTGATGGGCTACTATATACGTGGCGAAAATTGAGTTCCTAAAAAAACCCAAGAACAAGAGGAAGAACTGGAAGAACCACCTGTGGCTCCGGGAAGTGACAAGGATGAGGATGCTAGTGATCACGCTTCACCCACCACTCTTACTCAAGTGGATCCTCCATTAGATTCCTCCACCAAAACCTTTCTAAAGTGCCTAGTCAAAGGGGAGATCAAGAAAGTCCACACTCGCCTCACTCAAATCCAAAGCGTACGTACGTCGGTCCAAAATCGCCTTACTCGCATTGAAAGATGCTCTCGGGATTCCACCATATTCTGCTGATGAGGACACTGGTGGTGACGAAGAAGGTGATGATGAGGCCGCCGATACTGAGTATACTGGGGATGACGACAATACCTCTGAATCTTTTTTATTATGACAAAAGGGGGAGAAAAAGTCAAAATAGTAGCATAGCTTGTGAATGTGCTTAAAAGTTTTGCATTTTTTTGGTTAAGTGAATGTACTAATGATCAAACTTTGAATCATGAGAAATTAATGTATTACTCTTTTTGACATATATATTTTGAATGCTCAGTATGGATGAATGCTCATGTGAATGATATTTCACTTACTCTTAAAATGTTAAGTCTTCAAACTATGCACATTGTGAGGGGGTGCATCATCCTGCTTTACTATATTATTTTGCTTCTTGTTTTGTCATTATCAAAAATGGAGAGATTGTTAGCCTAAACAAGATTTTAACAACCAATTTTAATGATAACAAACCAAGATGATTGACTGTGCAAGTTAAGAATATTTCATAAATTCATTACAAGCACAAGAACCACAAGCCATAACGCATTCGAATCAAAACCATTGTGGCAGATCATGGAGCATAGAACTTGAAGACTAAGTTTTTTAAGTCATTCATTTGTAATGCAATATAGGATCAATGTAAGTTCACTATCTTTGAATATGTCTCTTAAAGCTCATAGGAACTTATAATTGATCTAAACAAACTCATGACAAATGTTTTTAAGAAAACTAAAAGTCTTGAACATTATTCTTGAAAAGATAAACACATTGAGAAATATTTTAGAATGTCTTGAAGAAGTCCAATAATCCAAATCAATACTTTTCTCAATCAAATAAACATGATAAGGTATTCAAAACAGGTTGCTAAAAAGTCAAAACTGAACCAAAATAGGTTCAGTTGACTGGATCATATGATCAGTCGACTGAAACCCCTTTAAACTGGTTTAGTCAACTGGATTTAAGGCCCCAGTCAACTGGAATCCTTCTGCTTTTTGGAAAACTGTTGTGTTCAAACCCATCAGTCGACTGAACTGGTATGTCAGTCGACTGGAAACTTTCTATTTTTGAAAATCTGTTTTGTTTAAACACATCAGTCGACTGGACTACCATGTCAGTTGACTGGAAGGCTCTGAAATTCAAATTTGACTGCATAACGGCTAGTTTGATTGAAGCAATTAAAATATCTTTTTAATGTCAACGGCTAGCCCGAATTTTGGGCTATAAAAAGAACCCTTTTCCAGAACTTAAAGACACTAAGAAATATCTCTAATATTATACTCTCTTACTACTCACTCTTGTGCATTAAAATCTCCCACTTTTGTTCATATTTGAGAGAAACATTAAGAAAAACTCCTTGAGCTTCATTTGATATATTTCTTGAGAGTGAATTAGTGTGCTATATTGTTGTACTCACTTGCTCATTGAAGGAGCTCATTCTTGTACACACTTTTCATCAAACAATTGTTGAGGCTTAGTCATAACCTTGTTCAAGTGAGGGAATATCACTTAGGTTGAAGACCTCCTACGCTCTTGGTGTAAAAGTTTCTCCATCTTGTGAAGGAGAGAGGCATCTCCGCCTATAAGGAGAGATTAGTGAAAATCATCAAACGTGTTGCTAGAGGCAAGGACGTAGGTCAGTGCGCCGAACCTTGTAAAAATTTCGATTTTATTCTCTCTAACTCTCAAACTCTTTATATTTATAATTGTTTGAATATTTGTTTATTCACTTAAAATCAAGAAAATATATATTGCATGCTTTAAATTGAATATCTTGAAATATTTTTTTTTTAAATATTCAATTCACCACCCTTTTGAGATCACATTACACTCACAAGAACATATCCAAAAATGGGCTCATTTGGACTTGATTTGATACCCAAAATCGAGACCAACAGAGGCGTATATTTGGTAAAATTTTGAAGAAAGTGCTGAACCGTTTTGGATTAGGATGTTTTATTCACCCATTATGGAAAATAAGAGTGAGGTTGGAGATTTGAGTTTAATTTGAGAGAAATTGCTGAGATTCAGGATCAGGAACCACCGCTCGAGCGGTGGGGGTCAGCTCGATCGGGCTATCGGAATAAGTTTAGAGAATTCTCGAACCTGGGAGAAAAATCAAGAGAATATCTATATACATATATACATATATATATATATATATATATATGGCCCTCCTTATCCACGTGAGCCACCTTTCTCTTTTTTCTTATTTCTCTCTCTCTCTCTCTCTCTCTCTCTTCTTGAGAGAAATCCACCCAAATTCTCAAAACCCTAGCTCTCTACCACTCAAATTGAAGATGGAGACAAGATGAGGAGAGATCTAAGGTGAAGATTAAGCTTGGGAACAAGGAGATTTAACATAAAGTCTTGGGAGAGCAAGGAAACCCAACTTCCAAACCCTAGGAGAGAGATTTGAACAAATCACAAGCTTCCGAACAAATTCGAGGTAGGATTTTGATTATCTCACATGTTTTGCGTAGATTTGAGTTGATATTTTGTATATATGAGTAAAAATTAGGTCAGTTGCATACTTAATTATCATATTGGTAACTTTGTGTGTGGGTTGGGTTAGTTTTCATAAGAATGGAGGTTTTTGGGAAGTGATTACCCATCAAATTGATGATTTGAGATATCAAAAAGGGTTGTGAGACTTGAATATAGTGTTTTTGGTTTAAAATTCAAAGATTTGAAGCATTTTTCATATGGTTTATGTGTTGGGAGGTTTGAAGCTCAAAACAGGGGCAAATCTAGGTTTCTCTTGGGTGCCAACGCGCTCAAGCGCTCACATGGCAAAAGGTTGGGCGCTCGATCGCCCGACGTCCGCTCGAGCAGACTAACTGCGCAGGGCCAACTTTGTTCGATCATATCTCCCTCATTCGGAATCCGAATTGGGTCATTCTTATACTCAAGTTGAAGTCCCAGAAGTCTTCTTTACAACAAGACTACTGTTACAAAAAAAATTCCATTTGTAGAAAATGTTATGATCAAAATAGTGAGGGTATGCCAAAATTTTAAAACCATTTTTCACCCGTTTTTAACCGAATGTTTTGGAAAAACATATTTTCATTCATGTTGGCCTTTTTTACTAAATTCCTAATCCCTTGAGCTTGTGGCACCTTTATAGATATATCTAAATTGAGTTGGATTGCAAGCATTGAACCTGTGGATTGAGTTTTCTTTACATTAAACGTAAGTTTTAAATTGATATAAGTATATGTATACATGATGGGTGTATTCCTTTTTAAATTGAGGTGATCCTCTTGATATCAACAATGTGTTATGGGTATGTGATAATACTGTGATTTATGAGAAATTATGCAAGGAAAGTTGGAAAATGAGGAATTAAATACTGAAAGTTAAGATGATAACTTTGCGTTGAGAATTATAATGATATAGTATGATAATAAGTGGGAGAGGAACCATTTATGGGTTGGACTTCCGGGTTGTGAAAATGAATCTAATTAACCTAAAATGAACCGTACAAATTTATGTGGAATAAGTTGGGCTAGCGGCTCCGCGGTGAAAGACTGAAAACTTGCGCAAGATGGGTACCACATGCCCACGGGTTAGTCCTCAAAATGTTGTATTGTGTCGTGGTGAGTTATAGAGCTATCTATTACCCAATGGTTTCGCGTAGCCTATTGGGATTAATAGGGCGGGATTTCTATAAGCTGCACCCGACATCGGTTCATTAGAGGTGATACTGTTTTGCAAAAATCGATAATGAAAAATAAAAAATTGATGAATGGAAAAGAAACGAATAAATGGAGATAGGTCATGGTGTGCGTGAATGTGTGTGTGTTAAAAGGATAAATTTGGTGAAAATATGCATTTTCTTTGGTTACACCCATCACACCTCACAAATCATGCATTAGATATGAGTTAATCTTTATCCTACGGGCTTTGGGTCTTGTATATATGTCAAACACATTTCAGATTTCGACGAGCGGGGTGATAGCAAAGCTGTGGATGTTTTTGGAAAGAACAAGGAATGGGAGATGTGATTTCTTTGTTTCTTCATTTTTTTGTATATAAGATAATGAAAGGGATGTAATGAAAATGATGGTTAACATTGAATGTATGTTATCTCAAACTCTTTGTGATGAATCTGGAAATGTAATTTTGGAACTTAGTTTACTCTATTTAACTTTTTGTATGATATGTACTATGTACAACATTTTCTTATGTCTCGGGATTTTATTTGTGGATAGAATTTATATATGGCATGTTTTGGGTTTAGTTCACGAACCCGGGTTTGGACGTCACAAAATGGTATCAGACCTCTAGGTTCGGATACCTAGGAGCCATGGGATGTGAGGACGACTTTGTTGAGAATAGTTTGATGATAATTAGGCACCACTACACGGCATGGTTTGGGTGCTTGCATGGGATTGTGGTTGTATTTCTTGCACATGTTATGTGTTTATTTGAGCATGGAGGTTGAGTCATAGGGTGATGTGGCTTGCCATTTGCCGTCCGATGAACTATTTTGGGGTTCGAAATAGAAAAGCGTTTGGCCGACGTTCTTTCTATGAGAAATCTGAATTAGTTGCTCGGATTGTTGCGTTACTTTGAGACTTTCCCTCGGTATGTGTTTATGTGTTTGTGTGATTATGTTTGAGTAGGATAGCCCCATTTGTGCTTAAAATTAAAACTTCTGGGAGGGAGTGTCGATTTGTTTGCGAATTATATATTAACGATCGTTTTCTTTTCGTATAGTGATGCCTCCTAGGCGAGAAAGAGGTAGAGGTCGCGGTCGCGACTGGGGGCGGGGGAGAGTGCCAGTTCCTGAAGAAGGGGATGTTAACGCCCCGTAGGAACCTGTTAGGGGTACAACAGTAAATCAACAGATATTAAATGCATTGAGGACCTTGGTAGGGGATGGAGCTAACCAAGGAGGAACGCGGGATATAGACAGAAGGGCTGCAATGATGATGAGAGAGTTTCAACGCTTGAACCCTCCTACTTATGCTGGGGAACCCAAACCTCGGGTGGCGAGGGAATGGCTGAAGGTAGTCACCCGAATTTTAGATACTTTGCAAATAGTGGAAGACGACCTTAGGGTCGGGTTCGCTACTTTTCAACTTCGGGAAGGGGCAAATGACTGGTGGTAGTTTGCTAAGATGACAACGGACGGTACATGGGCAGCATTTACAGCGGTGTTCCTAGAGAAATATTTCCCAGAGTCCATTCGAGATACATTTAGAGAGGAATTTCTATCGTTAATACAAGGTAATTTGTCTGTTTTGCAATATGAAGCAAAGTTTACAAGTTTGTCAAAGTTCGCGCCCGAAATGTTGTCGACGGAGGAATTGAAGGCCAAGAGGTTCGAGAGGGCTTTACGACCCGCTATTCGAGAAAAAGTGGTAGGGTTTTGATTGAGGGTTTTCTCGGAGGTAGTGGAGACGGCCATGGTAACAGAAAGTGCTATGGCAGATAATAGCAGGATCATGGAAAGGAGGCAACTGTCGGTGGCTAGAACAACACAATCAGAGAGACGACCTTATAAGAAGCGAAGACCAGAACAGGGCGACACAAGTTCAGCGCCTCAGAGATCTTATCAGACCCAACACTCCGTGCCCACCCCATTTGTGGCCTCGACGGCACAGCTGGAGCGAAAGGAAGTTGCATGTTTTGTTTGTGGGTAGCATGGACACTGGGCTAGAGAATGTTCACAAAGGAAGCAAGCACCAAGGCAACAGCAGAGTTCGACACAAGGACAACCTCAGGAGAGGGGATCCATCAGATGCATTCAGTGTGGTAAAGAGGGGCATGTTAAACGTGAATGTCCGCAAGGAAGAACTGGCCGAGAAACATCTATTACACAACCTACTCAGCGGCAGACATATGACCATCCAACTCGACAGATTGGGGTGCAGGTAGTTCGGGCTCCCAGGGAGGCTTCTTCAGTACAATCTGTGCATCAACCTTTGGGTAGGGGACAGGGACAAACATTTAGAGTTCAAGGAAGGGTTTATGCCATAACAGAAGCTGGTACTTCATCAAATATTGAGCTACACGAGGTTACTACTAATGCTCTAGTGATATGAGGTACTTTATTAGTTTTCAATTCTTGGGCCCATGTGTTATTTGATACTGGTGCATCACGTTCATTTATCTCCTCAT